>RJVU01039986.1:260661-297010 GCA_003731715.1 Anabarilius grahami | reverse complement strand
AGAGCAGAAAGAAATCAACAGAGCTTTAGAGACGCAACTGAGGGAACAACAGACGTTTATCCTGGATGAGATGAACAAGAAAAATGAAGGTACTTCACCAAAACATTCACTCTTTTATCAATGATCCTCAAAGTAAAACACCAATGCAATACATTGTATAGTGTAAATGTTAGTGTAAAGTTGAGTGTATACTGTGTAAATTGTGTTTTCTATTACAACAATCAGTGTAAATGTCATTTAACAGAATCTTTATTCCTTCACAGAAATTTCAAGTCAAGTGGAGGAGTTGAGAAAGGAAAATAGAGGTGAAAGTGTGCTTGAATGATGTTAAATTCAGTGTATTCATTCTCAGTGTAATACAGTAATATATCACAATATTGCTTATGTTTTTCAATAACAGACAGAGAAATAGCTTTTTCAGCTTCAATGAGGGAATCTGGCAGTGGATTTATTGGTCCTTTTACCACTGAAATCACACTAACCTACAAGAACGTCTTCACAAACATAGGGAATGCCTACAACCCAATTACAGGTAATTATCAATGAAATGGAGTCATAAAACTCAGTTTATAGTAATGAAAACCTTCTGCTCCATTCAGACCTCTCTGCAGTTGTGTAATGTGGATAAAAGAATTAAATGATCTGCCATCTTTCTAAACTATTACACAGTGTGTTTGGTAATTGAACAATCATACAGGAAACAGCTGATTCTGTATCTCTTGTTATTTGATTCAGGTATTTTCACAGCCCCACTGAAAGGAGCGTACATGTTCAGATTTTCTCTACATAGTATTGCCCCAACTGCAGCAACTGCAGGCATTGTTAAGAATGGAAAGCATGTGGTTATAGCAGATGCTTGGCAGCCTCAGGATGGGTTAAACTCCTCAAATGGAGTTGTGTTGATCCTGGAGGTTGGAGATGTTGTCTATGTGAGACTTTGGTCTGGCAGGAGGATATATGATGACCAGAATAACTTCAGCACTTTCAGTGGTTATCTGCTGTTTCCCTTAAGATAACAGGAGCTTTGAAGAATGTGATTCCAATAATTCTGAACCTTCAGCGTATGATTAAGATGAAAATTATGAAGAATCATTAACATATGAACCTGTATTAATGAACTTATGTGGGTCTGACATTTGCAATAAATTACTGTAAAAAGGTCAGTATAATACACTAGGTTCTGATCTGTCTATACATGTAAGTTTGTATAAAGAGTTTCAGCACTGAGACAGACAGGATCCATGAATATCACATGTGACTCAAAAGTGTTTTGTTAAAGTAGTAAATCTAGAATGTTAAATAATACCTTTTTAAGTGTATCTTGTACTGATCCCTGATCTGTAGAAATAAATAAGAGAATAAAGAGACATTGTGATATTTTCTTTTCCTTATTTTCAAGAATATTTCACCAACAATGCTTGCTTTGAGCTTGCTTTGGTCTTATTAATCTATTATTCCAGAGCAAATCGATTTTGGTTAAGGGTAAAATTAAGTTTCATAACTTTATATTTAGACTATATTTAACTTAAATCCTGTACTAGAGTACGGAACAGGACAAAAGGAAGAGTTTGCTTTGATGCATCCAGTGTGTTACTGTCAATAAATGACTGAACAAATTACTGCAATCCTGTTATTAGTGTATCTCTATAACCTCAAACCTGATTACTTCCACCAAAGCATCACTATCACAGTATAACGCCTCTGGACAAGCAACTGCAAACAATCTCTGAGGAAATGAACAGAGGCAGTTCTCAAACAGAAGAGACGAGCCTCTGAACCGACGTTCTGCGAAACCTGGAAGTGTCATTTTTAACAGTTGTGGAAGCAGCACTTCATTCTCTTGATTTCAGATCATGGAAATGTTAGGGACACTTTTGGAATCCTTTTGAATTTTAATGATGTAACCATGTCATTGTTTTTGAATGAATCAGGGGATGTAGCTCAGTGGTAGAGCGCCTGCTTTGCATGTATGAGGTCCTGGGTTCAATCCCCAGCATCTCCAAGCAATGTTGTTCTTTCCTGACCTTTCCTGTAGCTCAGTGGTTAGAGCATGGCACTAGCAATGCCAAGGTCATGGGTTCGATCCCAGGGATTGCACATACTCCGATACAAATGTATAGTATAATGCAATGTAAGTCGCTTTGGATAAAAGCGTCTGCCAAATGCATAAATGTAAATGTAATGTAAATGTCAAGAGATGAAGTGATGGGGCCTCCAACATAAATTATACCTAATGCCTCCAAATGTCTAGAACCGGCCCGTTAGATAGAGTACTCCGAACTAAGCACAGTTATTATTATGTGTGATTTTTTTTTTGGTTAGGGCTGCTGGGTGGAAGAGTTCGAGAAAATTGGGGAGTGATATTTCGGATGCGCACTCAGACGTGAGTGTAAGACACCAGGACAGAGGACAGTATGACTACAGGTGTGTTTGGATGCTCTAATGCAGTATAGGGGTGCAAAGACACTATCAAGCTGGGGGTTGGTGCTAATGTAAATCGCACACTGAGGCTCTCTGACTCTTCCATTCAGATTGGGGTACCCCAAAATTATCGTATTTCTATGTGTATATTTTTTTGTTCTCTTTTGTAATGCACTTTGTAAACACTGTTTTAAAAGCTGCTATTTAAATAAAGCTTTACTTACTTGCTTTACTACACTCTAAAAAATGCTGGGTTAAAAACAACCCAAGTTGGGTTGAAAATGGACAAACCCAGCGATTGGGTTGTTTTGACCCAGCAGTTGGGTTAAATGTTTGCCCAACCTGCTGGGTAGTTTTATTTAACCCAACAATTGTTTACAAATGACTATATGTCTGGCTTAAAATGAACCCAAAATATGTTGGAAATTAAAAATCAGACTCATAATTACTAAAGGCAACAATAATAATCAAAAAGATGAGCAAATTAATAAATGTTTATTGTTTAAATATTATTCAAAAAAGTATTAATAAATGTTTGTTTATGAAACATATTAATAAATGTTAATTTCCAACATATTTTGGGTTCATTTTAAGCAAGAAATACAGTCATTTTTAAACAATATTTGGGTTAAATAAAACTACCCAGCAGGTTGGGCAAACATTTAACCCAGCCACTGGGTTAAAACAACCCAATCGCTGGGTTTGTCCATTTTCAACCCAACTTGGGTTGTTTTTAACCCAGCATTTTTTAGAGTGTAGAAAAGTAAAATGTCTTGATTTTATTTTTTTTTAAATAAAATCCAAATTAAGTGAGTTTTTGGTTAAAACAAGCAAACATACCTGCTAATTGGGGTTTCCTTTTGAATTAAGATTACCTTTCTAGCAAATGCATCTTGATTTCAAAAAAGTTCTATATTTTGACTGGAAACAAAAAAACAAAAACAAAGTAAGAAAATAATTATTTTGCAGCGCACTGACAGAACACTGTGAAAGTTTGATGGTCTTTCTCGACATCTTTATCCAACAACAGTATCACTCGTGTGATTGATGGAAAGACGCGTTATTCAGACAATGACACATTTTAAGGGCAAGTTAACTGAAAGCCAAATGCTCACCGTTCGGCACCATATGTGCCATAGTCAAAAGACTGCTGAGGCCTTCTATGAAGCTCAGAATGTAAGAGGCGCCGGACTGGACAAAAGCGAAGCTTTACGAGGCATAAACAGTCATCACTTTAGATGAGCTCACAAAAATAGTTAACTGACCACTTCTAAATGTTTTGTAACTACCTGAATTAATCATGAATTACAGTAGGGAATATGTGTTAATAAAGTACTTATTAACACACCGAGTAACTATTACTTTATGTCTAAAGAATAGGACGCCTTGGGAGGCCAGTGTGTTGGCAGATGATTGGATGCGGAAGTTTGAAGTTTGAGCAAATCAGCAAAACTTAACTTAGAACACAAGACTCTCAACGCCAAGAAAGGAAACTAAGTAAAAGAAAAGTAAATGAGACGAGAGTAGTCAGATGGCTTGAATGAAGCTGTTAACCCATTTTCATCTGATCTTGGTCTCTGTCTTCTTCTCTGCTTTGTTTGTGTCCTGAGATTTTAACCTGAATGCAGCGGCAGTTAAATTTTTTCCGTAAGTAGAATAGGGAAGGCGCTCGACATACAGCGTAAGCTTTTTGAAGAATACGAAAGTGCGGTTTTGGCGGAAACACTTGGAAGGCGATCATTTGTTTATATAAAGCATATACATTTTTTTAGAAAATGACCGATCGTTTCTCTAGATAAGACCCTTATTCCTCGTATTGTTTAAAGCCCTTTGAAGCTGCACTGAAACTGTAATTTTGACAACCATTTGGAGGCCATTGAAGTCCACTATAAGGAGAATAATCCTGGAATGTTTTCATCAAAAACCTTCATTTCTTTTCGACTGAAGAAAGACATGAACATCTTGGATGACATGGGGCTGAGTAAATTATCAGGAAAATTTAAAGCTGTGGAGTGCGTTCGTTTGCTCAGACTAGATGGCGCCCATTTTATTTATGGTCCTAGATTGCTTATTTGGGACTCTATGGAATTGTTTTTGAATGAATCATATCTGTCTGAACTGCTCTCAGTTCCTACAGGTGTGAAGTAGTAAGTGTGATCGGTGTTTTCAATATTCAAATCGTTAATTCTTCAAAATCAGACTCAGACTCTAGTTCCAGTTATCGCAAAATGGAGACTCCTGTTCCAACCCAAAACAAGCCTTCAAAACAACACAATGAGAATAAATGTTGTCCACTCAATATATGCAGACAGTGGATTGTACGCTATAGCAATATTGTACCGCTATCTAATCAATTCCATTTATAACCAAATACAAACATTGTAAAATAATGTTAATTATTTTCTAAAATCTGAGTCAATTGATCATCTACACTCTAAAAAATGCTGGGTTAAAAACAACCCAAGTTGGGTTGAAAATGGACAAACCCAGCGATTGGGTTGTTTTAACCCAGCGGCTGGGTTAAATGTTTGCCCATCCTGCTGGGTAGTTTTATTTAACCCAAACATTGTTTAAAAATTACTGTATTTCTTGCTTAAAATGAACCCAAAATATGTTGGAAATTAACATTTAATAATATGTTTAATAAACAAACATTTATTAATATTTTTTTTGAATAATATTTAAACAATAAACATTTATTAAATTGTTTATTAATAAATGCTCATCTTTTTGATTATTATTGTTGCCTCTAGTAATTATGAGTCTGATTTTTAATTTCCAACCTATTTTGGGTTCATTTTAAACCAGACATATAGTCATTTGTAAACAATTGTTGGGTTAAATAAAACTACCCAGCAGGTTGGGCAAACATTTAACCCAACTGCTGGGTCAAAACAACCCAATCGCTGGGTTTGTCCATTTTCAACCCAACTTGGGTTGTTTTTAACCCAGCATTTTTTAGAGTGTATGGTGCCTTATTTTTCACCTTTTTACTTTGTCTATTTGATGAATTCCACCATGTGTTTAGTCACTTACACTCTAAAAAATGCTGGGTTAAAAAAACCCAAGCTGGGTAAAATATGGACAAACCCAGCAGGTTGGGTTAAAAGGCACCTATTATGCCCTCTTTCACATGATGTAATATAAGTCTCTGGTCTGGTCAAGTTTCAGCTTAAAATACCCCACAAATTTGCCCCTATTTGGGGGTGAGCAAAAACACGCCTTTTACTATATTACTATATTGCTGGCTAAAAAAATAAATCCAAAATTGGTTGAAAAAAATGGCTGGGTGAAAACAACCCAATCCCTGGTTTTGTCCATATTTAACCCAGCAGTTTTTAGAGTGTATCTCTTTCCTACATTCCCTGTTGTTTATATGATAATCGGTGATAATCTCATGTTTAAAAACAAAATAGGCACAAAAGTAAAACAATCTAATTTTATTGTCAAAAAAATCAGAAATTAAGATCAGTTAAAGGTATAAATCCATTCACCAGCATAATGCAGATAAGTAACAAAATGTTTAACGTGTCATTATCAAAAACTTACTTCATTTCACAGATTATGAAGAATTATATGATTTAAAGTAAAATGATCTCACCGTGTGTTTTTCAACTTTTAATGAGCATTAAATAGGGCATGTTGCTGTTCTACACCTACAGTGCAGTAATGTGTACATCAGTCTACTGAAGAGAAGCTGAACATTTGATTTTATTACTGTTATATTCCTGAAATTTATTCAGAACTCAACACCATTCTTATGTTTGGAACTCAATTCATTCTTTGTGGAATAACCCTGTAACCATGAGAACTTAAGTAACTACGATAATGATAAAAATCAATAGAACACAATTCTTTTGAGTTTTAAATGCTAATTTTAATATATTCTCTATTATGTTTCTAGACATTTTTACTGATTTTGAGTTTTAAATGCTAATTTTAATATATTCTCTATTATGTTTCTAGAAATTTTTACTGATTTTAAGTTTTAAATGCTAATTTTAATATAATCTATATTCTCTCTTATTCTATTGCTTCTTACTAGAAATAAATGCTTGAAACTACCAAAATGATCTACCAATAGACATCTTTACTTGATAAAATGCTCAGTGGCAGAGATCAATCATTTCCTATTTTCTATAGCCATCATCTTCATCATGAGGTGCTGAAGAGACGTGTTCATTTTCACTGTAATCCCTGCAGAAGATGGTCGTATTCGACAGTGTTGGTGTCCTCATGCAGGTCCCGAGTCACCCACTCATCCAGACTCTCACGCTGCTTCTGATCCAGGATTCCCATGCGGCTGTACTCCGACACCAGGTTTCGGTATCCTGCTTTGTAGTAGCCTCGGATGCCTTCATCGGACAAAATGCGACACTGAGACGAAATGCTTTCACCTGGAATTACACACAAGAATGCAGCAACACGACCGCTCTTTTACTCTTAGACTATCAGTTGTGTTATGCTGTACATTTAATATCTTGAGCTGTATTTATTGTCTTGTCCATTTTGGACTGCCACTTTGTCTTCTCATTTTTTCCCTACATTGTTGACTTCTGTAATGCTTCACCAAGGCTTCAGTTTAGAGACTGTTATTTCTACTGTAGTTGTAAATGGCTCAAATGACAATAAAACTCTTTAATCTCTCTAATGTAATTTGTCAAAGATTGTTTTCACCATATAAACTGTAAACACCCTGACAACTCACAGTATGTGTTGGAGGGTAGATTATACATGTGTTTTGCAAGTTTAACACCTCATAGTTTCTTACCTAGAGCTTCTATGAGCTTTTGTGAGGTAAGAGGGTGGTTCAGAATCATGCAGCGTTTCAGCAGAAGCTCCACGTCTCCATTAATAATGGCATCTGCTAGAAGTTTCCTGTATAAAACAAACAAACTTTTAAAGCAGATTTAACCTTTTGCAATGCTGTACCTAAAATATTCAATGTTAAATACTACTCTAAATTCCTGTAGTGTTCATTGGAATTCTGTAGAATTGTCTTAAACGTGTCCGTGAACGTTACCTGGCCATCTGTGAGCGGCTGCTTGGGCCCGTAGTTAAAGCTCGTCTGTGATCTTGTCCCAGAACCTCCATGGCAATCAGGTTCAATCCATTGTTGTCAGTCTTTATGCTGCTGATCAGTTTATAAAGCTCTGGGTTTTTATTTTTAATCTCGCTCACCGAGTTTTCCATGACCATCTGAGCCAGTCTGATGGAGTCCTTTGGTGGAATATGGCTCGTGTTGAGCGTTCCTTTGTTGTTCTCACTGGACCTCCGAGCACTTTGAACTCTGTCCAGAGAGAATGAGAATGAAATTAGCATGAAATCTGCTTATTTTAACTAGTAAGCTAATTTAGAGCTCAGGTGAGTGCTTGATCTTCCTCTAGCTTCTGTTAGTCAAATAAATGGACGCATGACACTCCTGATTATGTATACTATTTTTAGAACCTAAATTATAATATTTGGGGTGGTATATCAGGTGAATCTTCTCTCGTTCCTTTGTGGATCTCCAGATAGTCATATTGTGTTGTGAATAAATAACAGAAAACATCTTCAGCAATCAGAAAGTTTACCTGTTATATTCACCAACAAATCCAAGATGGTACATTTTGATGAGGATACGTTCATCACTTCTGATGAATTTAACACTCTGCAAGTATTTCTGCAGTGCAACGTCTGTCTCCTTTCTACTCCCTCCAGTTATGCTGTATTTCCTGGGGTTTTTGTGACAGAAGTCGTATCCTCTCTGGAGAATAAGCAGGGGTGTGTACGATTCAAGGTTTGTCTGGATCTAATGAGAAATGAAGAGTGTGAGATTAAAACACAATCCTGATCATCTCTCGTCACATGGGCAGCTGACTGAGTAACAAAGTACACTGATTGATCAGCAATGCGATCTTTTGTCTGTAACACTTATCCTACACAGGAGGGGCTTTTACATCAGAGGAACCTTTTCATAGTTCCTATAACTATTGGCAGAAGTACCCGCTTTTTTGGCATATCCGCACCGCAGGAACTGGGAACGATTTTAGTCCAGCGCAATTTCAGAGGGACCGAGTGAAACAGCTAGCAACATTGGGCATCAGCCACGTGGAAATTACTTTATTATATACTGTTTACTTTCTTTGTTTAACAGTTCTATCTAATAATGTAATAGATGTTAAGCAGTTCATAAAATAATGAAGATGCTGAATTGGTGAGCTGTGTGCTCAGGTGTTCTCAGAGCTGTCAAAATAAAAGTCCCGCACAACAACCAGAGCTGCAGGACATTAGTGATGGTTTACTTCACTTCAGAGTTCCTACTGGCAGTGTGAAAGCAACAAGGTAAATGGCTCTAGGGGAAAATTTAGTTGTCAGGGGACCGCCCTGGTGGTTAGTTCCTATAACTGAATTCCAATAACTACCCGGTGTTAAAGCACAAGGTGGGGGACACCGTGGTCGAGGTGCAAACCCATCTCAGGGCACAATGAGAAACACAATCTCACACTACGGACAATTTAGAGATGCTAATCAGCTTGCAACGCATGAATTTAGACTGGGGGAGGAAACCCTTGAAACACAGGGAGAGCATGCAAACTCTGTACACACAGGGCAGAGGAACATTTCCAGTTAGGATCTCTTTCTGAAGCATCCAAGAGGTAGTAGCGTAGACTGCCAATGGAGGGACAGAAATGCTTCCCGTTTCATTAAAAGAAAATCACTGAATCACCTACAAGTCAAAAGACCATATACATAGAACAAATAACATAGTGCTGGTGGACAAGCATAAAAAAATGGTTTTCATTAACAGAAAAAGATGCTTACATTAGTAAGCTAATTGTAATTGTTCATTCCAACCAGATGATCCCACAGTAGCTGCACGAATCTCAAGCTGTCTTGCGGACATCTCGGCATGGATGAAAAAACATCATCTACAGCTCAACCTGGGTAAGACTGAGCTTCTCGTCTTCCTTGCCAGTCCGACTCTAAATCACGATTTCAGCATCCAGCTAGGCACATCCTCAATAACCCCATCAAATTCGTCCAGAAATCTTGGAGTAATCCTTGATGACCAACTGACCTTCAAAGACCACATTGCGAAGACAGCTCAGTCATGCAGATTTGGACTATACAACATCAGGAAAATCAAGCCCTTTCTAAAAGAACATGCAACACAACTTCTGGTCCAGGCCCTGGTCATTTCTAGGCTTGATTAATGCAATGCTCTTCTGGCTGGACTGCCATCATGCACAATCAAGCCTCTACAAATGATTCAGAACGCTGCAGCACGTCTCGTCTTTAACGAACCCAAAAGAGCCCACGTCACGCCTCTCTTCATCTCTCTGCACTGGCTACCACTTGCTGCTCGCATCAAATTCAAGGCGTTGACGCTTGCTTACAGATCTACCACAGGTTCAGCACCCTCCTACTTCCACTCACTCTTACGAGTCTACACTCCTACCAGAAGCCTACGCTCATCAAAGGAGCGAAGGCTCGTGGTACCATCACAGAGAGGCACGAAATCAGTCTCCAGAACATTCTCATTCACTGTCCCTTGCTGGTGGAACGATCTTCCTGCCTTCATCCAGAATGCAGAATCCCTGGCAATATTCAAAAGACAGCTGAAAACTCATCTCTTTTGAATGGTAAAAACAAACACTGTTGGCCAACAATGGTTAAGAGTAAATATTTACAATGTTATCAAAATTAATGCAATAAAAATTACAGACAATGAATAACAAAGTTCTGAAGTGTTTCCAATGAATACATATACATTTCAAATGTTTTTATTTGTGACAAATATTAAACTAGAGGCTAAATTTTGTGACCAAACTATCATTTGGGTTTGAGAGTCTGAACCTCGAGCTGGGACTCAGATCGCCTGAAGCACAGCGGCGGCACATTGTTGTAACGCTGCCCACAAGGCTATTGTCCTATCGCTCTTATACTCCCATGCAAAGCCTAATTCATGTGTAAACACAATTTTGACATTTACTGTTCTTTTTGAATTTGTTCTAAACAGCAAATGCTTACATTGGCTTTTGATTACAACATTTGGTTATGTGAATGTTATTTTTCAAAATCTTATTGATGGTATTTATTTATTTATTTGTAATCCCCAAATGGCACGGTTGTCCGCTACTCATGAAAATGAGCTGTGATACATCCACTCCATAACATCTATGGTCATAGCGCCACTTAGCTGTCAAGAGCAGAATAGAAGTGGCTGCAAAAAAAGTATTCTGGTTGAGTTGAGTCAGATCAATTTCTCTTTCATGAGATTACTTCCTCTTCTTGGCCAGGTCACATTGTAAACTCTAGGGGCAAGGCTTCAAAACCATGAAGCCGTGATATTTTAACGACAAATGTTTTGAGCCGCCACATTTATCAACATACAATAATTTGTTTGATGGAATTGGCACTACAAATGATTTCGGTGCTCGGATCTGCACTTGTTTCTTAGTTAGATTGATAAATGAGGCTAGTCCCATGAAAATTTCATGGGACTATGTATAATGATTTATGTATACTCACCTCATTTTTCACTTTCTTGCGTAGCACCAATGCTTCCTCCTCCATCTTGCTGCCAGTTGCTTGTGCTAGAGCATGATAAAGAGCATTCTGATGATCCGGGTTAACGCTGATTATCGTGCCATCATCCTGTACAATGTCAAAATGACCGCTGTACAGCTCTGCATCAGCTCTGTTTTTAAAATTAAAAGTAACAACATTCAGTACATAAAGTTTATAAACATTAACACCGAAATGTATTTCTATATGTGAACTGTGTAATGCTCTAGTGATTAGTCTTACTGTAATGTATGTGGGGCTTTTGCAGATTTGGTCAATCTCAGTTTTATATCGCCTGCTGATTTGGTGGTTCCTGGGTAATGTTCCTCAGTGAGCTGTTTTCCATTTTCATCAACGACAGTGAGTTGAATCCCTTTTCCATCGAGTAGGTTACTTTTTGTGAGCACGTACACATCGAGGGCTGTAACAGGATGATCAGTTTTGCACATATCTTCTGTATACTGCAGTAGTTTTGTTTTGTCCTCATCTGACAGCTGTTCCACTTCCTTGTCGCTCGCAGATTTCTTGTTGTGTTTTTCTCTCTGATCATCAAAGAAACTCTGGGTTTTATGTCTGTGCATGACTTGGTCCACTGCCTGTCCTGCAGCACTGTTCAACTCACTCTTAAATGTGCTGGTCATTAAAGAAGTTATGTGTTCAGAACAGGAACTGATGAATTGCTCAGAAACTTTCTGTGCGATAATCTGCAGAAGTTCTCCTTTAAGGCGTTGTACATCCTGTAAACTGTGTCGTCCATCTTGGTCATACTTTGTCATTTCTTTCTCAAGCTCACTGATGCTCTCAAGTAATTCAGGAACAAATTTCTGTTGTATTTTCTTCCTTGTTGGTATGGCACCCAATATTTGACAGAATTTAGTTTCATTCTCTGCTACTTTCGGAGCCAGCTTTGACATTTCGAGCACACCTCTCTCTTTATTCATAATGTCTGTTGCTCCTTCACACACCTCAGAGAGTTTGCTGATAACGTCCCGTTCTTTGGTACAGTCCAGTATGAGGTGAGGAGTTATCTCTTTGCAGAACATATCAATTGATTTTTTTATTTGCTTCTCATAATTCTGGTCAATCTTGAAATTCTCTTTTTCCAAGGCAGCTTTCGGAATGCCTGAGCTGATAAATTCGACAAGATTCTGATCCAGGTCACTGCTTTGCTTCACTGATGAAGTAACAGCATTCTGAAAACTGCTTTGTAAAATCTTCTTAAAGACTTCCTGAAGTGCTGGATCGATTGTGTAGTTCATTGCAGTGAGCACAGTCTTTTTCCTGATTTCCTGAACTGCATATTTAGTCGCAGCTTTGAAGTTCTGTTTGGCCACTGTTGAAGATGTCATGTTTTTCATTACAGACTTAAAAGATTCTTTACTAAGTGACGATAAATCAGACTGAGAACTTCCTGTAAATGAAGTAAACATTGCCTTTCCTGATTTGATGAATTCATTCGCAACAGAAGAGAAAGACTTGGTACCATCGAGGAGACTTTTTGTCACGTTAAACACTGTGGTAACTGCTTTCTTGATAACGCTAAAGCCAGCAGTTAGCAAAGCAAGCCCGATGCTGGTACTCTTAGATATTGCCCATGACACCCAATCAAACGTGCCCTTTATCATCCCCTCTACTCCATTGATCATGTCAGACATTCCTTCTGAAATCAGGCCCATTCCAAACTGGCTGGCTGTTCCAAATGTCAGCACACAAATAAGAATCCCAGCAAGAACCTGTACCAACCCGAGAAAGAAACAAATCAAAGCATCTATACAAAACTTGGGCTTCTTTTTCACCTCAAAAACAACACCGAGGCCGTAGTCGTATAATGATCTCATCTCATTAGTGGTGATGAAGTCCATTTCTTCAGACAGCATGTAGACTGAACAGTCCTCTGTAATGGCATCACTGTTGTTTTTCTCCAGCTCTTTAAGTTTATTCAATGCATTATCAATGTATGTCATCCAAGACTTAAAGATGTTCATTCTGGCCTCCATTTGACTCTGAAAGTTGTTGTTGTCTGTTTTCTGATCTCTGTTACCAGTGACTGATAAGTTACATGAGACCATTGTGTTTGAGACTTCTGAGACATAGACGCCAATTGATTTCTTTGCATCTTCCAGCAGTTTCATAGCATCTGCTTTATAGTTACCCTTACTGAGGTTGATGGTGATGTACGCCTGGTTATAGAGTGCCACAGCCTTGTACTGTGGGTCAGAGTTAGCAACTTTTTGCCAATAGGATTCAGCTCCAAAGGCATTGTTGGATTTGTCACGGCAGTGTAGATCAGTTCTTACAATTGCCTGTTTGACGTGATCATAGAAATTATCGCATTCTCCTTGCAGCAGCTTTCCACTTTTTTCGTTTATTGTCCTGATAAGGTCTGCTTCAAGTTCTCTGAAGTCATCATGCCTATTGATGTGATCCTCATGAAGGGTCAACCACAAGGCCCAAGATTCTTTCAAAGCATTGATGGCAGGCTGATAATCAAACTTGAGCTGATGATGTTTAAAGCAATCAGGAATATTTTTGAGCTGCATTCGCATGGGGTCCAGTTTTTCTTGCTCTGTGTAATGCCCATCAAAGTCCTTCAGCAATGTACAAAATGTGGAAAACAGATTTTCCTTTAGGTTTATTTCAACCAGCTCATCACTTTCCATGTCCTGGATACGTTTAATTTCATAGTCCTCTCTTAGCTGGCGCATGGTTTCCACAGACTGACCTTGGTAAGCTGGTGCAAGATGATCACAGTTCACAACCATTTGGACCATCCCAGGATTGCCTTTTCGAGATGTACGACCAAATATTTGTTTCTCGACTCTGCGGTTTTGAGGAAAGTGAGTAAGAAGAACGAAAAGACCACCACACTTATTCACACTTTCATCAATCTTTATGTCTGTCCCCCGTCCTCCAAGATTTGTAGCAATGATGATTCTGCCTGCACAGAATTTCTGTCTTTCAATGTTGTGCTTCTCACTGATTGTGTACAGGGTAATCTGTTCTGCTTTAAATCTACCACCGCCTTGTATTTTCTCATGTAGTTCATCTGCTGTTTTAACATCTTCACAAATTACCAAGACAACTTGTCCTCTGTCTGCTGCTTTCCATGAAGTTTCACAAATAGTCTGGATCCATTGGTCATTCCCACCTTTCACCTGGATGACTGGAAGCTCCACCACCTTTTTATAGCGATGTGCAGGTACAGTGTAGCTCTGTGCTTCATAATGTCTTGCCAGAAAGTCCCGATCTGCCTTACCTCCTAATGTACCAGAAACACCAAAAATACCACTCCCACTGAGATATCTTTTAAAATAATGAAAATTTGACATGTAATTTGTCACACTGGATATTGGTGAAATCGCAAGTTGGTGCTTGAACTCCAAAAATTGTTGCAGACCATTCCCCCACTTCTTGTTTTTCTCCAGCACACCGCTTGCTTTGAAGTCTACTGGAATTATTGCATTAGACTTGTCTCTGTCATGACTGAGAGAAACTTCTCTTTCAGCTGCCGGTGAGGTGTCGATCATGTATTCCCGGCCCCGTGACATCTCAACAGCCCTTAGTGCATTCTCAACAAAAACTGGTAACTGATTCTCAATGTAGCTTTTCAAGAAAACAGGGATGACAATGAAGTTGTTGGATTCTTCTGCTGTTTGAGGGTTATCTGAGTACTTGACAGATGACATTATTGTGCTTACAGTTGCATCAATGAGTGATTTCTCAGACATGATTTCGCATGCCAGTCCTCCTTCCAGCAGTAGCATTTCAACATTAAGGTCACCTCGTTTTTCCTGAGCTCCAAAACATTTTGCTTTCTTGTTCTCTAAAGAATAGCACTTAAACACTGCAGTGTTCTCCAAGACCTCCTCAAATATACTCAGAAGATCATACTGTTGTGAAACTTCAAGTTTCTTCATGACTTCAGAGAATGCTTTGGACATTCTGTCCTCATTCCCATCATCTTCCTTTCCTTCACTGTGCTCTGCTTGATGTAACTTTTCAACATCCTCCTGGGTGTAGAATCCCAAATTCACACCGGGTAGCAAGATCTCATTTGCTGAAAAGCTCTCTGATGTTTCCAGTCCCATAACAGCTGCTGTTACAGCTTTATGAAAGTACTGTCTCCTTGTCGCCCAATTTATTTCCCTTGTTTCAAGCATTTCAATTGGTTGACAAGTAGATATCATGGCCCATATGTTGGAAAGGACTTGCTCCACGTGCCTAAATCCACTAGATTCATGTGACAAGAATGTTACTTGAACTCCATTGTCCAATGTCATGTAGTCTACTTCATCCACTATTACAAGCTCAAATGGCCTTGAATCACGAGTAGTCCTCTTCTCAAATTCCTGTTTAAGTATGTCTGCTGCAAAGACTCCCACTGTGCCATATACTATTTGTTTCCTGTAAGCATCTTTAAGATGTTCCTCTTGTTCCTCTGGTGAAGAGTTGCTTGAGAAACGTGGAGGTACTACAGACGAGGTGACACCAAACATTTCAAAAAACTTTGTCCACTCTTCTTGGTCTCGTCGGGCGAGGACTGGAGAGCTTGTCACAATGTCCACTTTTGTTCCACGAATGGCCAGAATTGTTGCAAACATGGCTAAGATACAGGACTTGCCCTCACCTGTGCCAATCTCTAGAAGACATCCTTTATTTTCTGTCAGCTGTGCCAGGAGGAGCAAAAGCAATGATGCTAGTTGTGTACATCTTGGAAAATAGCCTTGAATCTTCATGTTGTCTTGTGTGGTAATTGTTGAGCAGTCTTGCACTGCTATTGACATTCCAATTAATACGTCTTTCAGAATGTTGATATCTGGGTTTGTAAGATTAAGGGATGTTATCTTCCTTTTCAAATCAGCAATTTGTTCTTCAGTAAGGTCCACCAATTGATATTTTGGCAGTTCCAACTCTACGTATCTAAGCACATCCTTCAACAACACCAAGACTTTCTCTGGGCAGTTTGCTTCACGAAGTTCCTTCACAATTGTATCAGCATCTTTGTCCTTGTCGTTTTTTATTTGTTCTTGAAGAAACATTAAGGGGTTTTCAGTCGTAAGAGCAGAGAGAACGTGGATGCAGTCCAGGTGGTAGGTTTGTGCTGTGTGGAGAACTGAATCGAGTTGATTACATTTGACAGCTGAACTTCTGCAAATGAAGAGCATTACTTCTGTTGGGGTCCAGATCCTGTTGAACAACATTTGACCCAAAATATCCCTACTTTGTGGTAAAAGCTCTGAGGTCATGTCAAGTACATTTAATAAAATGTGTTCTGCCAAAGTTGGATTTGTGGAATGAAGCTGCTCCACCAAACCAAAGAGAAAGTCATACTTCTTCTCCCAGCCAAGCGGCTGATCTTCATCATCTTTAGCATCTTCAGTGCTGCTGTTCAGAATGAACTGTAGAGATGCTTTGAGAACTGTGAGCTTCTCTGTAAGAGACAGTTTGTTATATCCTATAGCTTGATCAAAGGTAAACTGAGACCATACTGAAAGGTTGTGTTCTCTACTGTATTGAACTGCAAGTTCATTCTGGAGTGTCTTAATCCTGTCCCAGATCTGGTAGTGCTGTATCTCTTTATCTTCTGTGATCTGGTACTTTAACAAAATGTCTTTGAATTTTTCTTCAACATCAGCAACCTACATAAATGTGCAAAATAAGGGTCACAGTAAAAAGAGATATTTTATCACATGCTGTATATACAGTTATGTTGCTCAATCCAAATTAGTCATACCTCGTCCCTCTCGATTGCAGCAGCGTCATCTTCTATTTGCTGATGGAGAGCTTGTGTGCGTTCATGATGTTGCCCGTGACCTCTGAAGCTCTGTTTTTCACGAAGCCGCTCAGTTGCTCGAGAAAGCTTGAGTCTGGACAATTCACTCTCTCTGTCCAGCTCCTGTTGAATCCTTCGCTCACGTTCCAAACGCTCCAGACGTCTTCTCTCCTCCGCTTGCTGTCTTTGTCTTTCATATTCTTCAATTTGTCCTGTTTAAAGATATCATCAAATACCACAGGATTAGAAACAACATACAGATACTTAATAAATTATTCTAATATGGCGATTTGCTGATCAATAAACATTTATGACAAGTAAAATGTGCAAATTGATGGATGGATGAATATATTGAAGGCAGAGCTGTACAATAAGTCAAATTGCGACATGGTCTGTAAATATAAAAGGTTATATATAATCTGCTTGTTCTGTGTGAATAAGCTGAGTCGTTTTGTCTACTACATACTCAAGTACATGTGACATTCCTGGTGTTTTCAGCGTCTGCCGTTTCACAATATGAAGACGTGAATACATGAATATTTCCAGAGCTGCTCTGAGAGAACACTTAATGAGCATTTCATCATTTTATCCCAAAATACACTCAAATGTCTTCACTACAACCTGTCAAAATAGAAGTTTGGTTCAACTTGATGAAATTATGACAGAAATATGTTATTGGACAATAGAATGTAATTCTCCAAAATAAAAATTATACAGTTTATTTAAACATTATTTAAGGAATTTTTGGTCCATGTTTTAATTTAGTAAATCTCTATTGTGCAGCACTTGTGGCAAAAAAAATAAAAAGTATTTATTCATATTTATTCATTATCATATTGTGAAAATCTCATGCCAATTACAACCCTAGGTTTTCTATGTTTAGTTTGCAACCACTGAGCCATCATTGGAGGACTCTGCAGCCAGTTCTAAGTAAGTTTTTTTTTTGTCTGCAACCTCCAGCTGGCACTGATTCCTATAAATGCCCAAGATAAAGATATACTCACTCTTTCTCTCCAGCTCCCGTTGAATCCGCTCATATTCCAAACGTTCCTGACGTCTTCTTTCCTCCTCTTGTCGTCTCCGTTTTTCATCTTCTTCAATTTTTCCTGTTGAAAGATATCATCAGACACCATGGGATTAGAAACAGATTACACTTTATCACTTTATGGGTTACTTAATTTGCACAGATAATAGTTATACGCCATCACTCAGCTCTAGACATGCTGTTGTCACAGCTGCACATTACAGATGTCTGTATTGTTTGTATTAGAGGGCACCTATTATGCAAAATACACTTTTACTTGGTGTTTGGACATAAATGTGTGTGAATACAATCACCCTACAATGATAAAAATCCACCCACTCCTTTTTTTGTTTATCCCTATTAAACCAAAGCAGTCTCATCATCCATGCCTTTTTCATTTTCTAAGGAATGTGACATCGCAGGACAGTACTGGTGTTACTTTATAATCTTTATTTTTCATTGTATTTCCATAATATGTGCATTTCGTTGTTGTTGTTGTTGTTGTTGATGTTTTCTTTTTGAGTTTTAGATCGCCGCTGATTTGCTAAGTGTGTTGCTGCCTACCAGCGGTAACTGGGTGATCAGCGGGCGGTCCTTTTAAAATGCCTCTTCCGCTTCTTTTATTTGATACGTCTTACCCCTAGCGGACATAATAACTGGCGACATTTGGAAAGTTACTGAGGTTTGTCCAAAAAGTCGCTAGTTTTATCTCTAGGTGCTTTTTTTGAAAAAATGTCACTAAAGGGGTCTGAAAAGTCACTAAATCTAAGTTGGCAACACTGCTCCTGACACTGGAGGATGAGCTCTTGAAGCTCCGCCCTCTTATGCTGGGAGCAGCAGCTCATTTGCATTTAAAGGGGCACAAACTAAAACGGCGCGTTTTTGCCACAGTATGACATGAGGATCATGTTCGTACAGTCTGACAAGAAACAATTGTAAAGGACTATTATAAATCACACAGTGTGCACCTGCCTTAAAGGATTAGTCCACTTTTAAATCCACTTTTCCTGATAAATTTACTCACCCCCCTGTGATCCAAGATGTTCATGTCTTTCTTTCGTCAGTCGAAAAGAAATGAAGGTTTTTGAGGAAAACATTCCAGGATTTTTCCCCATATTGTGGACTCCATATATAGCCTTATGAAGAATGCGGAAGCGGAAAGTACGTTCGAGGCAATATTTTGTTTATAAAGCATAAACGGTTGTATTTTTTTTCGAAAATGAACGATCGTTTTGCTAGATAAGACCCTTATTACTCATCTGGTATCGTTTAAAGCCCTTGAAGCTGCACTGAAACTGTAATTTAGACCTTCAACCTGTTAGTAGCCATTGAAATCCACTATATGGAGAAAAATCCTGGAAGGTTTTCCTCAAAAACCTTCATTTCTTTTCGACTGACGAAAGAAAGACATGAGCATCTTGGATGACATGGGGGTGAGTAAATTTATCAGGAAAAGTGTATTTAAAAGTGGACTAATCCTTTAAGGAATAGACAGAAGTCTTAAGCTAAAAGTAAGGCGGGATTGACCTCGTTGCTATGGATGATGTCAACACGCTTACTAACTATGCACACAGTGATTGGCTAATGGGGGAGGAGTCTCTGTCAGAGATTTAATAACATAGAATGAGGTATCATGTTTCCATATTCAAATAAAGGTTTTAAAATGTAGGTTAAGTGTCACTAATTAAACTATATGTTCAGCTAATTGTCAGCCTGTTACAAGTCTCGAGAGATTGTAGGATTCAAGTGACAAATTATGTTTTATAAGCAGTTTGGGAGGAGCATGTTCAAACTAATCAGCTTGAGTGGAGGTATACAGTGGAGAGCAGACTGACCAAGTTACGTCGACAGTTTTCTGCATCCCTCCGCCACCCCGTTCCTCACTCTCGGCTGGGGATACGCGCAAAGAGTATAGAAGCCAATATAAATTCTTCGATATGGGGGAGAACTCTAGGTGTTGGGTGCTGGCCCTTTAAGGACGCTGATTCGATGGGCACATGTGATTGCTTAAAAAAAAAAAAGGTGCAGATAGAGAAAACACTGATAGAGAAAAGCCATGTTGTTCTCTTGCTGAACTTCTGTAACAATTCCAGATTTAAGCTATAACTTAAAACCATCTGTTACTGAAGTGGTGAGTAATGCTTAAATGTTGTTTAGGTGTGTTGATAGTTACTGATGTATCGCTGTGTAGATAATTATTTGCATATAATTTAATGTTTGCTATCTGAAACTGATGTTAAAAATGCTTGTAGAAATTTATTTTGGTGATGTGAACAATACTGGATATTAATTGTGATTTGTATTGTGTTTACAGTTTGACCACACACAAATGTGCACATAAATACTCAACTAAAATTAAACTACAGCAACAATGACCAAAAATTAGGACTGACACGCCCATTATTTTTAAGTTTCTACTAAATCGTCAAGTTAGGAGTTACTTTTAGCCTTAAGATGTTTTGAATACGGCCCCTGATGTCAATAGGCCCACTGGAAATCTGGGGCCGTCTTCACAAAACAACTTAAGGCTAAAAGTAGCTCCTAACTTGCCAATTTAAGAGAAACTCTTACAAATAATTGCCGTGTCAGTCCTAATTTTAGGAGTATTTCACAAAGCATTTTAGTGCTAGCTCCTAAATCTATGAAACATTAGTAGTCGTCAAGAGGACTCCTAAGTCACTAAGACCAAGTCACAAACAATCCTAAAGGATGTTGCCGCAATCCGCTGCATTTTATCCCACGATAAAACAGCTAAAATAAATCGTTAATAAATAATTAAATAATGTTTGATTACCTGTGACAGTTTTCACGAGTTCACACTTACAACAACTTCACGTCACGTCAGTTACACTTATTTTGTAAGTTGAATACGGAAGGCGCTCTGGCGGAAGCTAGTTATTTTCCTTTTTAACTTTAAATCTTACACAAATGCATAGCTTTGCTTCAGAAGGCCATTATTAAAACCCCGAAGACATGTGGGGTGCTTTTATTATGGATGGATGCACTGTTTTGAGTTTCAAACAGGTGGTTTCCATGCACTGCCATTTTAAAGCTTATAAGCATCAGGGTGATTATTAATATAACTCTGATTGTGTTCTTCTGAAAGATGATAGTCATACACACCTAGGATGGCTTGAGGGTGGGTAAATCATGGGGGGCAATTCCACGCAAAGGTCATCTTTACCATGAAAAAAAAAAGTTTTTACCAAAAGAACAAAACCCTTTTTAAACTGTCCGTTTAGGTCTGTAATATACAGTATGAATGTGCTCTAACAGAAATTTTAAGAAAATTGCCTTGATTATCCACAATATATGAGATAAGCAACAATGCTAAAATTACATTTTCAACCAACCATATTTCATGCTTTCAAAAAAAGGATCAAAGACCCCCTTTTTTAAACTTTACTTTAACAGTAAGCATTGTGTAAGATGGAGGCATTCCTGAGAAATAAATATGCTCATTTTGTCATAGCAGCACTGCCTGTTGATTTTATAAGGGCTGGAATAAAGAGGTCAAGACGTTTCAGTGCTCTGTCACGTCCGTAATGTTTTAAAGATTACGTTTATGTCATATAACAATTATAAATGCAAATAACTTGAAACTTTATATGCAAAGATCAACAAATCATCTCACTACTTTGCTCTGAACAACCATAATAAGCATTACAGACGTGACCGTTACGGACGCTTCATATTAAATCCTATGACTTTGCTTCTTTATATGGCTATGATCTGTTTCAGGCTTACTGTATATATCAGAACATATCCAATAATCGCAATACTCTTTGTGCTTTGTTAGGGTTCAAGGTTCAACTTTCAAATTTAGTCGATTTTGGTGTTTTCAGCGTCTGCCGTTTCACAATATGAAGACGTGAATACATGAATATTTCCAGAGCTGCTCTGAGAGAACACTTAATGAGCATTTCATCATTTTATCCAAGAAAAAACATTGTCAAATACACTCAAATGTCTTCACTACAACCTGTCAAAATAGACGTTTGGTTCAACTTGATGAAATTATGACAGAAATATGTTATTGGACAATAGAATGTAATTCTCAAAATAAAAATTATACAGTTTATTTAAACATTATTTAAGGAATTTTTGGTCCATGTTTTAATTTAGTAAATCTCTATTGTGCAGCACTTGTGGCAAAAAAAATAAAAATTATTTATTCATATTTATTCATTATCATATCGTGAAAATCTCATGCCAATTACAACCCTAGGTTTTCTATATTTAGTTTGCAACCACTGAGCCATCATTGGAGGACTCTGCAGCCAGTTCTAAGTAAGTTTTTTTTTTTTTTTTTGTCTGCAACCTCCAGCTGGCACTGATTCCTATAAATGCCCAAGATAAAGATATACTCACTCTTTCTCTCCAGTTCCCGTTGAATCCGCTCATATTCCAAACGTTCCTGACGTCTTCTCTCCTCCTCTTGTCGTCTCCGTTTTTCATCTTCTTCGATTTTTCCTGTTGAAAGATATCATCAGACACCATGGGATTAGAAACAGATTACACTTTATCACTTTATGGGTTACTTAATTTGCACAGATAATAGTTATTTACATTTACATTTACATTTATGCATTTGGCAGACGCTTTTATCCAAAGCGACTTACATTGCATTATACTATACATTTGTATCTTGAGTATGTGCAATCCCTGGGATCGAACCCATGACCTTGGCATTGCTAGTGCCATGCTCTAACCACTGAGCTACAGGAAAGCTCATATATACGCCATCACTCAGCTCTAGACATGCTGTTGTCACAGCTGCACATTACAGATGTCTGTATTGTTTGTATTAGTTGTATTAGTCATTTATTCTATTATGCAAAATACACTTTTACTTGGTGTTTGGACATAAATGTGTGTGAATACAATCACCCTACAATGATAAAAATCCACCCACTCCTTTTTTTGTTTATCCCTATTAAACCAAAGCAGTCTCATCATCCATGCCTTTTTCATTTTCTAAGGAATGTGACATTGCAGGACAGTACTGGTGTTACTTTATAATCTTTATTTTTCATTGTATTTCCATAATATGTGCATTTTGTTGTTGTTGTTGTTGTTGATGTTTTCTTTTTGAGTTTTAGATCGCCGCTGATTTGCTAAGTGTGTTGCTGCCTACCAGCGGTAACTGGGTGATCAGCGGGCGGTCCTTTTAAAATGCCTCTTCCGCTTCTTTTATTTGATACGTCTTACCCCTAGCGGACATAATAACTGGCGACATTTGGAAAGTTACTGAGGTTTGTCCAAAAAGTCGCTAGATTTGTCTCTAGGTGCTTTTTAAAAAAAAAAAAGTCACTAAAGGGGTCTGAAAAGTACGGAAGAGGATTAGGACTAAGCAATAATAAAAAAATAAAACCATCTCGAGATTTAAGTTGTTAAATTTCGAGAAAAAAATCGAAATAAAATGTTGAGAATAAACTCATTAAATTACGAGAAAAAAACTCATTAAATTTCAAGAAAAAAGTTGAGATAAAATGTTGAGAATAAACTCATTAAATTCGTTAAAATATGAGAAAAAGTTGTTAAATTACCAGAACAAATTCGTTAAATTATGAGAACAAATACTTTTTTTTCATAATTTAACGAATTTGTTCTCATAATTTAACGACTTTTTTCTCGTAATTTAATGACTTTATTCTCAACATTTTATCTCGACTTTTTTCTTGAAATTTAACGACTTTTTTCTTGTAATTTAATGAGTTTATTCTCAACATATTATTTCGACATTTTTCTCGAAATTTAACAACTTTTAATCTTGAGATGGTTTTATTTTTTATTATTGCTTGGCCCTAATCCTCTTCCGTAGAAAAGTCACTAAATCTAGTGACTAAGTCGCTAAGTTGGCAACACTGCTCCTGACACCGGAGGATGAGCTCTTGAAGCTCTGCCCTCTTATGCTGGGAGCAGCAGCTCATTTGCATTTAAAGGGGCACACACTAAAACGGCGCGTTTTTGCCACAGTATGACATGAGGATAATGTTCGTACAGTCTGACAAGAAACAATCGTAAAGGACTATTATAAATCACACAGTGTGCACCTGCCTTAAGGAATAGACAGAAGTCTTAAGCTAAAAGTAAGGCGGGATTGACCATGATGTCAACACGCTTACTAACTATGCACACAGTGATTGGCTAATAGGGGAGGAGTCTCTGTCAGAGATTTAATCACATAGAATGAGGTATCATGTTTTCATATTCAAATTAAAATGTAGGTTAAGTGTCACTAATTAAACTATATGTTCAGCTAATTGTCAGCCTAGCTGACAATTTAGTCAAGGGGGCAAAACAGAGTATAAAGTTCAGGGCTCAACGCTAAGGATTTTTTCTGCTAGCTCGGTTGGGCCAGTGGTTCAAATTTTTACTTGCCCCGCCAAAATTTTTACTGGCCCCATAACAAAAAATTTATAAAAGTAAAAAAAAAGAAAATTGGCCTATAAAATAAACATAGTTATTGTTTTCGTTGTCTTTGTTACATTTAACCTCAATAAATAGGGTTATGACACCAAAAGCTACTAGATTAATTTATATTTTAAATATTGTTAATTTAACAATTACTCAAATTATGAGTAATAGCACAAATAAATACTACAGAACAAACATATACATGAAATAAATGGTGTTTTTCAAGTTTTTCATGTAGGTTTAAACAGGAGATTTTCAGGTACAGAAATTGTAATCTAATGTATAACTATATAACTATAGAATAGATTAAACTTTATTAAAGTTAATCAGTCAAGAGCAGTTAGAGATGCTTAAAAATGTTTTTAATGTTGAAAATATAAAACGTTAAATGTTAAAGACGTTAAAGACACTTTAAATGTGAAATTAAACCCGCCAGTAGGTGGCAGCGAATCACTGTTAATGAGCGAATCATTGAGATTCAACCGATTCATTCAAGCGGCTGCTTCATTCAGGAAGCGTTGCTCAGAGACGCAAAACAATTCTGTGGACTATTTTTGTTGGCGAAATACAGCGAAAAAGACGATTTAGTGTCTTAAATGCAAGTCACTTGATATTAAGTTCTTGTTTATTAAACTGTACGCTGAATAAAATCAATATCACATTTGTAATCATGCTAATATTTGACCGTGCCATCCCGAGCGTCGTTCACACTGGCCCCGGGCCATCGGGCAGTCCTTATTGTCGAGCCCAGAAGTTGTATAAAGTTTAGTGAAAAGTTGATAAATTGTGGTACAGATTTCAATATTTGGTGGTCTCTAGAGCAGTTTTAACGCAGTCTTGTCCGTAACGTTGTTTTTTCCTCATAAATGCGAACACGAAAAATGAAATAAAATGATTGTTTTATGCTCTGTGGAGAGCCAACCCTTCTTCATTCGGTAGGCAGTATTACTTTTGGTTTGCGCAGTGTAATTCACAGAATTCCTAAAAAATATGTTGTCACCCAAAACTTAGTGACTTTTTTTGTCACGTCCGTAATGCATAAATATTTCCCTCATCTAAAACATAAAACGATTGTATAGACTGACATTTTTCTAATGTCTGGACTCCTTTACTAAGGGATTATGAATATATAAATAGATGGTTCAATATGTTGGTATTAAATGCATTGTTTGAGCGTTTATATTTCAAGATTTGACTCCAAATATCACGTCCATAACGCTGGAATTGCCCAGGGGTAATTTTCATTTCAAAGTGAAGTAATCCTTTAATAACAGAATCATGAATATTTAATTGGCAGAACTGATATGTTTGCAGGAACTTACCGTAGTTGGGACAGTAATGAGTGCCACCCTCAGAGGTGCAATGCATCTGAATCTGAGAACGGTCGTAGGTTTCTCTTAAGATAAAAGAGGTGTCGCCTTTATGGGTGTTAAACTCATACTTAAAACTATTCCATGTGTGATATTCATATCTGAAATAGATGTAGCGATGGATCAATCTGGCCTCCTCATAGGATGTTGAGCAGCCAGGATCAATGCGTGTATACTGGGGAGCAGAATTATACATCAGTTTCCATCAGAAAAGCAGTCAATAAAATGACAAGTAAAAGAACAGACTGACATAAGCCCTATTCGCATGGGATTAGTATGATCTGGAGACCTCGTGTGATTTAGAACCTCCTCGATTGATTGTACACTATTTAGAATAGGCTATTGCTTGGAAATGTCTTGTCGGTATAGGTCTAGATGTATGATATTTCATAAACAGAAGATTGTTCCTTACCGCAAGCTGCTATACATGTCATCCATTTCCATCTAATCATTCTTTTTGTTTTCGCTCTTCTGAGGGTTTTCAGCTTCCTCTTTCTGCTAATTGTATAGTTGTATGGTGTACTGTACAGCGATATGACCCAGCACCCAAAATACTGGGGGGGGGGGGAGTTTTTACTTTACAAATTACAAACATGGCCGATTCCCATGGGATTAAGTTCACAGACAACCTCTGCAACCTCTCAGGTAATACTAATTCCGTGCAAATAGGGCTATTGTAAGATAGTATGTCATGCTCTCAGTTATTATTTGGCTAATCAGAAGACATGCTAACTAGGGAAAAAGTTATTTAAAATAAAGCATTGCATGAATAATCTGGTGTTGTGAATGCACAAAGAGTTCTTACCCCGCTGTCCTGGCTGGCAAAGTACCAGGTATAAGGAGTGCCATTGACGACTGAAACCGTGGCACCCATTATTCAGGATATTCTGTTATATTAAAACAGTAAAATCTAGTCAGCATTTAACAGTTAGATAAAAAAACAACAACAATTGTGCATTAATTACAACAACATGTATTAAAATAAAAGGTAAAGTAAAAAAAAAAAAACTCAATAATAATAATAATAATAAAAACTCTCACAAAATACAACCTGATATTATTCCTGTGCAGCGAAGTTGATGACTGTGAGAAAAGTGAAGAAGCTCATGCAGTCTGCTGCTCTTTATAAAGTGTCCATCAGAATGTGAGGATAGAAGGGGGCTGAGCTTAGGACTATTTAAGACAAATAAGTGTGTGTGTGTGTGTGTGTGTGTGTGTGTGGGAATGTTTTTGTGAAATATCAGGACACAAATGTGTATAATGACATGGGTATGACATAGGTATTACAAGGAGAGGGTGACTTATGAGGACATTCCCCATGTCCCCACTTTTCAAAAGGCTTATAAATCATACAGAATGAGTTTTTGTGAGAAAGTAAAAGTGTGCACAGTTTCCTGTGATGGTTAGGTTTAGGGGTAGGGGTAGTGTAGGGGGATAGAAAATACGGTTTGTACAGTATAAAAACCATTACGCCTATGGAATGTCCCCACATTTTACAAAAACGAACATGTGTGTGTGTACACACTGCCATTAAATAGTTTGGGATCAGTACGATTTTTTAAATGTTTTTAAAATAAGTCTTTTCTGCTCACCACGGCTGCATTTATTTAATTAAAAAAACATAAACAAAAATGTAGCTGCAAGCAGCAGTTATCGGGGTTCAAGTGCTTTAAGGCCTTTAAGCACTTGCGCAAATTTTTTTTATGTTTTATTAAGCAAGCATGTAACCACTTAAATTATAAAAGGAAAAGACCATTTACAGCCAATACAGGCACTTTACCATAGGAAATCTATGGTTTTTATACCTTTTTAACAGTTAAAGCGCCACCTATGGTCCGATCTCCATAAAAGTTTGCCTGCTTCTTTAGAGTCATATGCTGCATGTGCTCACCTAATTTCATTAAGCTTTTAGTTTTTGTTTATAATTTATAGGCTTTTGAGTATATTTAGCCATGCCCATTTTCTAAATGACCCTGTTATAGCTAAGGGTAAAGTTCAACAGTCCAGAGAATTATTCCGCACTGGTTTGGTTCCGATCAGGCGAAAAACCTGGGACTAGTTCGCAAAAGGTTTTTTACCTAATCATGAATATTTAATGAATGATTTGATTGACAGCAGTGGTTCTTGAGGCAAAGTTGTTCAGCATGAGGAGATCTATCAATTGATTTGAAATTGCCATGTTTTTTGAGATACGCCAGTGTCCTCATAGAATCTCATGGCAACTTGGACAAAGACAATGCATGCCGATTTTCAAGTCAGTCGGAGTAACGGTTGGGTGGTTATAGCTGTTTTAGTTTTTTCCTCGCTTCGTTCTCGAGTTATAGCCATTTTAGTAAGTGTCTCTGCCCACTTCGAACATTTTGGCGCCCCTTAGCAACCGTGAATTAAAATTTCAACCCATTGTGATAGCTTTTGATAATCACACTCTAGAGAATATTTCTGCACTGGTTCTGATCGGACTAGTTTGCAAAAGTAGGAGGTATATGTTTTGTTCGTCTTGAGCCAGGGATGTGTAAAGACGTGAAACTTTGAGGGTTGGTAGTACTCACACCGTCTACAACGTCACTAAGGTTAGCCCCAATCGGCCTGACGGGGGCGCTACAGTGGTGAAAAGTGCAAAATCGATCATAACTCCTGAACCGTCACTGGAATCCTTGGCTCAAGATGGACAAAATGCCTCAGATTCACTTGTCGTTTAGTGAAATTTTGGGGTATTTTTGTGATTTTTTTGAAAAACTTACTTTTATAAACTAGTCCTAGGTTTTTGACCTGATCAGAACCAAGTGAGTTTCTCCAGAGTCTCATTGTCAATAATTATCAAAAAAAAAAAGTTGAAGTTTCGATTCATGGCCCCTAAGGGCCGCCAAAACATTTAAAGTGCCACTTTTACGAAAATGGTTATAACTCCTGAACAAAATTAGATCTTTTCACCAAACTCACCACACCAGAGCTAATGCTCTGGTTGCATGAAAAATGACGTGGCAACTGGCCACTTAGTGGTGCTATAACAGCAAAAAAACACTTTTTACTGATCGACTTGAAAATGGGCATGCAGTGTCTTTGTCCGAGGTGCCATGATTGTCTGAGGACATTGACGTATCTCGGCCAATGAAGTTTGAGCACCTACTAGACAAGGTTAACGAAGGCCGATCGGAATGAAACTTGATGGGCATGTTCAACTCATGGCCCTAGAGGTCTTAAAGAATTTTGAAAGAAATCAGCTACTAGTCAGCGCTAACAAGTTTTACACTTCTGTAATCGCGTGGTGTATCACACATCCACACAATATATTTATATTGTTTGTTAGATCTCATACTGTACAACTTTTCCTCAAGAACCACTGCTATCAATCAAATCGTTCATTAAATATTCGCAATTATGTAAAAAGAATCTACTTTTGCAAACTAGTCCTAGGTTTTTCGCCCGATTGGAACCAAACCAGTACAGTACAATTCGCTGGACTCTCTAGATTAATACTAGGTCAATAAAAAAACACAGTTAAACTTTACCATTTGGATAGCTATAAAAGGGGCATGGCAAAATACACTCAAAAGCCTATAAATCCTAAACCAAACCTCAAAACTTTATGAAAATAAGTGAGCACATGCGACATATGATTCTAAACATGAACAACAATCAGTATGGTAAAACACAAACAGGGAAACATACAACCATAATGATAGACCAAGCAATCTCGGACAGCCTTTCTAAGATTATTTCTGTGAGTAAAATAAACTGTTGTGAAGCACTGCTCACTCGTGCATGAGCGCCAGGCACATTCTCTGCGAGACTTTCTACTAACCACATCTATGGTTCTAATAATGTACTGGTTCTATCACTGATGGACGTGCATAATCTTTAGGAACATCTGCATTTATTTGTGCTTGCTCCACTTCATCTGCCAGTAAATGCCTCGCTGTTAGTAGTTCTGCTGCTGCCATGTTTCCAACACCTGGCCTCACCTTGATGCAATGATTGACAGGGCGGGGTGGGGACTTGATTGGCTCGGATTGCATTTTCAGTTCCACATTGAATATTGCATTCGCAAGTGCCTTAACTGTGAGTAAATGCAATTAAGAAAAATAACATTTAAATGATCATTTTGCTACAATTTTTGTTAAACATATCTAACAATTTCTGTAATACATTTTAATTTCATTTTTGCAACTTATAAAACGTTAAGATATGTTTAAATTATATGATAAAACTAGTGAAGGAAATAGCTAATGTAAATTATATTACTGAATTTGAATTAGCCTTTTGCTCTAAACGTTGCACACATGGTATAAAAATGTAAATTTAAATACAGAATACATTGCCATTTTAGGAGGAGCTCCGGGAGCATAAAAGGAGGAGCGACGACAGTGAAGGACGAGAGAGGACCAGGCCTGGACTTCTCTCGTCCTTCACTGTTGTCGCTCCTCCTTTTATGCTCCCGGAGCTCCTCCGTGAGAGACTCGAGGCCGGCGCGCCTCCCAGGTGTAGCGGCGTTCCCTCGCGGCGTTCCCTCGCGGCTCTCGCCCGCCCTGGTCGCCACACACATCAACTTGCGTGCACCATAAACTTTTGGAGGAAGTACCTAATCTCACACTCGATCATGCAGTTGCCACCCTCTGTGAACGGATAGAGGAACAGATGGGTGCACCATCAGTGAGTGACGCATCAAAACCTGACAAAACCTGTGAATCGCGTCTGGAAAAAAGGAGGAAAGATGAAAGGAAAATTCAAGGGGAAGCAGCAAGCTGAATGCAGTAAGATGAACAAACAATGCTACAGATGTAGAAATACAGATCATTTGGACGAGATTTAAAATGTCCCGCGAGGGGTCAGACATGTCACGAATGTAAAGGACGAGACCATTTCTCAAAAAATTTCTTTCAAAATTGTAAAGCAGCAAACAGTTAACGGGTTTAAAAGTTAAAGGGCAAGATGAATACGCATTTGTCATCCAAGATGATTACATGGCTGAATGTCTGCTTGGGAAATGTCTGTTTAAAAATGCTTGTAGACTCAGGTGCGACCAGCAATATCATTGATGAAAGAACATGGGAGGAATTGAAAGCAAAGAATATCAAATGCCATTCATACATTCCAGAAACAGAGAAGAAACTGTTTTCTTACTCATCCAATCAGCCATTGCCATTAAAAGGGAGCTTTCAAGTGCGAAGCAAGAATAGGCAGCCGGACGGTATATACTGAATTCATTGCCATCAAAGGGACGGGAGAACCACTGTTAGGGAGAGACACTGCCATGATACTTGGAGTACCGAAGATCGGCGCAAACGTAGCAGCCCTCAAAAAGTCGCTCCATTCACAGTACACAGATGTGTTTCAAGGAGTTGGTAAGCTGAAAACCAAACAAATCAGTTTATACATAGACCCAAAGGTACAGCCAGTGGCCCAGCCTATAAGGCAGATTCCATTCAATTCAAGAAAAGATAAATGAACTCTTAGAACTGGACACTATTGAAGAACTGAGTGGGTCCACCCCAAGGGTTAACCCAGTCGTGATTGTTCCAAAAGCCAATTCTGAAATCAGACATTGCCTTGACATGCGGCAAGCCAATCAAGCTGTAGATGAACTACTACAAAGCATGAATGGGTCTATGGTCTTCAGTAAGTTAGATCTCAAATGGGGATATCATCAATTGGAGCTGACACCAGAGTCCTGCCAGATCACAACATTTGCAGTTCACAACGGAGTGTACAGATAAAAGAGGCTCATTTTTGCAGTTTCATCCGCGAGTGAACAATACCAACATGATATAGCATCTGGCCATAAAACACTGAGATCTGTGGCAATGGAAGGAGGACGCCTTCACGACTAGACTGCGCTCAAATCAGTACACAAACCCTCATACAAACACTGCGCTGATAACATCCCATCATTCTCCTGATACAAAGAACCACGTCAGGTCACATTAGTTACATTAATATGGGCAACTACAGTGAGATACAGACAGATTGAGACCCAGAGAGAGAGAGCAGAGCCTATTTATGGACTTGCTTTTTCCCAGACAAACTGGCGCCCAGAAACGCATATCTGTGAACTAGTCAAGTCAAATCATCTTCATTAAAATAGCGCTTTTCACAATACAGATTGTTTGGCTTCACAGTGATAACAGGAAAATTAATGGACAGTGATTGTTTTGGCTCTAGGAAAAAGTTATTATCGAGCTAAAGTAAGTTTTTGATGAAATCACTTTAGTTGTAAAAATCGTTAATTATTAACTTACAACAGAACCTTTTAACCGACAACAGAAGACCTTTAACGTGTTCTTTCCGTTTATTTACGTGTTTAGTCTATAGGTATGTGCATTTGAATGTGTATGTGTGCAGACGCTTAGTCTTTTTTGACAAAATTATTTTGGGTATGTGGTTTATGCCCCACTTGCCAAAATGGGGGTGTCTGGCACACAGACTTTGTTTGGACGTTGTTTGTCTTCCAGAAAACCTCTTCAAACCTCTTAAAGGTCTTCTGTTGTCGGTTTCTGGGCGCCAGTTTCTCCGTCCTTCGGATGAGACGTTAAACCGAGGTCCTGACTCTCTGTGGTCGTTAAAAATCCCAGGATGTCTTTCGAAAAGAGTAGGGGTGTAACCCCGACATCCTGGCCAGATTTGCCCATTGGCCTCTGTCTATCATGGCCTCCTAATCATCCCCATATACTGATTGGCTTTATCACTCTGTCTCCTCTCCACCAATAAGCTGGTGTGTGGTGGGCGTTCTGGCGCAATATTGCTGCCGTCGCATCATCCAGGTGGATGCTGCACATTGGTGGTGGTTGAGGAGATTCCCCCTACTATATGTAAAGCGCTTTGAGTACCCAGAAAAGCGCTATATAAATGTAACAAATTAAATTATTATTATTATTTCAAATGGGCTGTTTATTGTTCATTAAATTGAAAAGCTTCACAGACCAAATAGCATAAAAACACATTATAATTAATGAGCACTTCAGATAATTAGGCTATTGTTTCTGGTGCTGTTGTAGCGGTGTATTTTCTGCGTTGTGTTGAAACGAAAGACAGACTGTGAAAATACTTGCCATCAGGTCCTCATTTATTCTGGATAACACAAATGGAAATATATGAGGACTTGTGCAGCATATAAACCAGCGTGTGGCAGCAATGACGTCTCATGCAGACTGGGGAAATATACTTTTACAAAAACATAAAACAATGAAGCATGTACCTGGATGACACAAATGGAAATATATGAGGACTCGCGTAGCATATTTAAACTCCGTTACATATACAACCCGAATTCCAGAAATGTTGGGATGTTTTTTAAATTTGAATAAAATGAAAACTAAAAGACTTTCAAAGCACATGAGCCAATATTTTATTCACAACAGAACATAGATAACAAATGTTTAAACTGAGAAATTTTTACAATCTTATGCACAAAATGAGCTCATTTTAAATTTGATGCCTGCTACAGGTCTCAAAATAGTTGGGATGGGGGCATGCTTACCATGGTGTAGCGTCTCCTCTTCTTTTCAAAACAGTGTGAAGACATCTGGGCATTGAAGTTATGAGTCTCTAGAGTTTTGGTGTTGAAATTTGGTCTCATTCTTGCCTAATACAGGTTTTCAGCTGCTGAAGAGTTTGTGGTCATCTTTGACATATTTTTCCTCTATAGGTCTGGACAGCAGGCAGGCCAATTCAGCACCCGGACTCTTCTACGATGAAGCCATGCTGTTGTAATAGCTGCAGTATGTGGTTTTGCATTGTCCTGCTGAAATACACAAGGCCTTCCCTGAAACAGACGTCATCTGGAGGGGAGCATATGTTGCTCTAAAACCTTTATATACCTTTTAGCATTCATAGTGCCTTCCAAAACATGCAAGCTGCCCATACCGTATGCACCCCCATACCATCAGAGATGCTGGCTTTTGAACCGAACGATGATAACACGCTGGAAGGTCTCCCTCCTCTTTAGCCCGGAGGACACTGTGTCCATGATTTCCAACAAGAATGTCAAATTTGGACTCGTCTAACCATAGAACACTTTTCCACTTTGAGACAGTCCATTTTAAATGAGCGTTGGCCCACAGGACACGATGGTACTTCTGGACTATGTTCACATATGGCTTCCTTTTTGCATGATAGAGCTTTAGTTGCACTGCACCGAGGAATGTGTTGGTGGGCAGAATCCACATGTGAAGACCACAGGCATCCAATAAAGGCCTTGAGATTTCTCCAGTTTCTCTGAATCTTTTGATGATGTTATTCACTGTAGATGATGAGATTTGCAAGGCCTTTGCAATTTGCACCACACCAAGCCAAGCATGAAGGGTTTACTAAAATCTAGATGTGCCAAAATGACTCTTTCGAATAAAGCCCGTTTAGTACACTAAAGGCATCTCTACATTCCTGGGTCCAGTCAGAAGAGGTAAGTTTTCTGCCTGCCGTCACACGTTTCTGTCTTTTGGTATGCCTTGGATTCCTTATGCCTGATGTTAATGCACAGAGGGACCTACCTATGCGAGAACAGCCTTCGATATACTGCTGGTAGAAAACCACCATCCCCAAAAATTACCTAATTTTCATCTGTGATGGAATGTCAGTGCCATCTTCCAGAAAATCCTGTTCTGTGATGTCAACAATAGCTCTGACCTTTTCAGAATCTGCAGCTATGCCTTCACTACTTACAATGTGGCCGATAAACTTAACAGAAGGTTTCATAAAATGACACTTCTTTTGGGACAGTTTTAAATTGTGAGCCTGAAGTCTCTGGAATACCATCTCTAGTCGTTCCAAAGCAAGCTGTTCATCAGGAGCGAAAACGAGGATATCATCGAGATAACACAGCATGCTCATGAAGTTCTGATCGACAAATATACTCATCGTCATCCTCATTAATCTCGCAGGACTATTGCATAGGCCCTGCGGAAGCCTATTATATTCATATAGGCCAAATGGCATATTAAAAGCTGTGAATCTCTTGTTGTCCTCGTGTACTTCCACGTTATAATAACCTGATGTTAGGTCCATTGTGGAAAAGAATGCGTTACTACCTACAGCCGCAAGTGCGTCCGCTTGATGCAGAAGAAGATGTGCATCTTTGGCGGTGATGCATTCAGTCAGCGGAAGTCTGTGCACAGCCTCAAATCACCATTTCTTTTCCAGACCAACACCAGAGACGATGCATAATCACTCATCGACTTTCTGATTACGTCACACTCCTCCATGTTGTCCAAGGCCTCTCGCAGCTTCTCATAGTTCGATGGTGACAACCTTCTGTAAGCAAGCCTGAAAAGTTATATCACTAAGATTCTATGAACAACACCTTTGGCCTTACCACAGTCCAGTCCGTGATGCAAAAATATTGACTCATACTTGATCAACAGTTCCGCCAACCTTGCTCTCCAGTAAGGTGTCAAAGATTTTGAGCTTATGTCAATATCTTGGAGTCCCAGGCTAGACAACTTTGAGCCAGTCAGACCGTATGGCGTGTCGTGTTGTCCCTCAGTCACGCACTGCTTGTTACTGCATTTAGCCTGGCCACTACATTACACTGCAGATCTTTCATCTTGAAAAGACATGTCAAGACAGTCAACATCAAAGTCTTCAAGAGCCATACAGGTGTACACATCAGCCAGCTTGCAGTTGCGTTTTAGACAGACAGGCTTATTCGGTGGGTTGATAAATTTGACCGGTGTACTGCCATCCCCCATAAGGACACAACGATCCTGCCCACCAACATATTCCTCGGTGCAGTACAAGCTGTGCTGGGCTTGCATCATGACTAGCATCACCGCATACTTCACATGCTACATTTTGTTTGGTTACACCGCTCCTTAATTTATGTTGAGGTCTGTTCACTCTTGTTGCCTGCAGACAAGAACTCTGGTCCAAAACTCGTTCCAAAAGACTAATCATGTGAATCAAAGTCTGATCCTGATACAGTGCTCAGTATCTTGAGGTCCACTGCTGTATTTTTCTCCACACCATGGCCATGAGCACTTAAATGTCTGTTGACTGAGCATGACACGCAATGCCACTCACATGTACATTAGAATGAACATCCCAGTGACTTCACGCAAAGAGTCATCAAGAGTTTTTCCCTATCTTTTTAGTCCCTCCCCAGCAATGTCAATAGCATTGGGCAGCCTAATCCAGTAGTCAAATGGTTTCTCATTTTTCAAAGGCAACGTGTCATAAAAATCTGCCAAAGGCATGCACGAATACACAGTATCACTGCAATGTTGCTTGAGCAGATCAAAAATTGGCTTTGGACCATCACTGAGGTCAATCAATGATTTGACCAACTTTTACTACATTACATGCTTTGCCCTTCGACTTTGTCGGTTTCATCTTCCAGGGGCACTTCACACTTTCTCAAGTACACTTTTACTGTCTCCACCCACTCGTTAACACAGATTTTCTCCTCCCCATCACCTCTGAAGTATGGGGACTCTTTATAATCTTGCTTAACAATTAAGCTGACTTTTGACCATTCACTCATATTAATAGTTGAATCACTATGCTTGTTTTGGCCAAAAAAGCCAGACTCAAGGCATGTAACAACATTCTGGCCAATGCTGCTGCCTATCTGTTTCACTATATCATTAATCAGGCTCAATGGTAAAGCATCTAAAATCAGAGAAATGCACAGAATCATCAGAAACAGCACAAGACTGAGACACAGTAGATGTCGGCACATTAACATGTCTTGTGTGGATTGGGGTTGAGGAAAGTGGACTAATTTTATCAGCACCAACTGCCTGTGTTTCAACGAACCTCAATACACCCCTTCCTCTCCTCTTATTCATCTGACCATATCAG
>RJVU01039986.1:241412-256144 GCA_003731715.1 Anabarilius grahami | reverse complement strand
GTGTTAACGAGTGGGTGGAGACAGTAAAAGTGTACTTGAGAAAGTGTGAAGTGCCCCTGGAAGATGAAACCGACAAAGTCGAAGGGCAAAGCATGTAATGTAGTAAAAGTTGGTCAAATCATTGATTGACCTCAGTGATGGTCCAAAGCCAATTTTTGATCTGCTCAAGCAACATTGCAGTGATACTGTGTATTCGTGCATGCCTTTGGCAGATTTTTATGACACGTTGCCTTTGAAAAATGAGAAACCATTTGACTACTGGATTAGGCTGCCCAATGCTATTGACATTGCTGGGGAGGGACTAAAAAGATAGGGAAAAACTCTTGATGACTCTTTGCGTGAAGTCACTGGGATGTTCATTCTAATGTACATGTGAGTGGCATTGCGTGTCATGCTCAGTCAACAGACATTTAAGTGCTCATGGCCATGGTGTGGAGAAAAATACAGCAGTGGACCTCAAGATACTGAGCACTGTATCAGGATCAGACTTTGATTCACATGATTAGTCTTTTGGAACGAGTTTTGGACCAGAGTTCTTGTCTGCAGGCAACAAGAGTGAACAGACCTCAACATAAATTAAGGAGCGGTGTAACCAAACAAAATGTAGCATGTGAAGTATGCGGTGATGCTAGTCATGATGCAAGCCCAGCACAGCTTGTACTGCACCGAGGAATATGTTGGTGGGCAGGATCGTTGTGTCCTTATGGGGGATGGCAGTACACCGGTCAAATTTATCAACCCACCGAATAAGCCTGTCTGTCTAAAACGCAACTGCAAGCTGGCTGATGTGTACACCTGTATGGCTCTTGAAGACTTTGATGTTGACTGTCTTGACATGTCTTTTCAAGATGAAAGATCTGCAGTGTAATGTAGTGGCCAGGCTAAATGCAGTAACAAGCAGTGCGTGACTGAGGGACAACACGACACGCCATACGGTCTGACTGGCTCAAAGTTGTCTAGCCTGGGACTCCAAGATATTGACATAAGCTCAAAATCTTTGACACCTTACTGGAGAGCAAGGTTGGCGGAACTGTTGATCAAGTATGAGTCAATATTTTTGCATCACGGACTGGACTGTGGTAAGGCCAAAGGTGTTGTTCATAGAATCTTAGTGATATAACTTTTCAGGCTTGCTTACAGAAGGTTGTCACCATCGAACTATGAGAAGCTGCGAGAGGCCTTGGACAACATGGAGGAGTGTGACGTAATCAGAAAGTCGATGAGTGATTATGCATCGTCTCTGGTGTTGGTCTGGAAAAGAAATGGTGATTTGAGGCTGTGCACAGACTTCCGCTGACTGAATGCATCACCGCCAAAGATGCACATCTTCTTCTGCATCAAGCGGACGCACTTGCGGCTGTAGGTAGTAACGCATTCTTTTCCACAATGGACCTAACATCAGGTTATTATAACGTGGAAGTACACGAGGACAACAAGAGATTCACAGCTTTTAATATGCCATTTGGCCTATATGAATATAATAGGCTTCCGCAGGGCCTATGCAATAGTCCTGCGAGATTAATGAGGATGACGATGAGTATATTTGTCGATCAGAACTTCATGAGCATGCTGTGTTATCTCGATGATATCCTCGTTTTCGCTCCTGATGAACAGCTTGCTTTGGAACGACTAGAGATGGTATTCCAGAGACTTCAGGCTCACAATTTAAAACTGTCCCAAAAGAAGTGTCATTTTATGAAACCTTCTGTTAAGTTTATCGGCCACATTGTAAGTAGTGAAGGCATAGCTGCAGATTCTGAAAAGGTCAGAGCTATTGTTGACATCACAGAACAGGATTTTCTGGAAGATGGCACTGACATTCCATCACAGATGAAAATTAGGTAATTTTTGGGGATGGTGGTTTTCTACCAGCAGTATATCGAAGGCTGTTCTCGCATAGGTAGGTCCCTCTGTGCATTAACATCAGGCATAAGGAATCCAAGGCATACCAAAAGACAGAAACGTGTGACGGCAGGCAGAAAACTTACCTCTTCTGACTGGACCCAGGAATGTAGAGATGCCTTTAGTGTACTAAACGGGCTTTATTCGAAAGAGTCATTTTGGCACATCTAGATTTTAGTAAACCCTTCATGCTTGGCTTGGTGTGGTGCAAATTGCAAAGGCCTTGCAAATCTCATCATCTACAGTGAATAACATCATCAAAAGATTCAGAGAAACTGGAGAAATCTCAAGGCCTTTATTGGATGCCTGTGGTCTTCACATGTGGATTCTGCCCACCAACACATTCCTCGGTGCAGTGCAACTAAAGCTCTATCATGCAAAAAGGAAGCCATATGTGAACATAGTCCAGAAGTACCATCGTGTCCTGTGGGCCAACGCTCATTTAAAATGGACTGTCTCAAAGTGGAAAAGTGTTCTATGGTTAGACAAGTCCAAATTTGACATTCTTGTTGGAAATCATGGACACAGTGTCCTCCGGGCTAAAGAGGAGGGAGACCTTCCAGCGTGTTATCATCGTTCGGTTCAAAAGCCAGCATCTCTGATGGTATGGGGGTGCATACGGTATGGGCAGCTTGCATGTTTTGGAAGGCACTATGAATGCTAAAAGGTATATAAAGGTTTTAGAGCAACATATGCTCCCCTCCAGACGACGTCTGTTTCAGGGAAGGCCTTGTGTATTTCAGCAGGACAATGCAAAACCACATACTGCAGCTATTACAACAGCATGGCTTCATCGTAGAAGAGTCCGGGTGCTGAATTGGCCTGCCTGCTGTCCAGACCTATAGAGGAAAAATATGTCAAAGATGACCACAAACTCTTCAGCAGCTGAAAACCTGTATTAGGCAAGAATGAGGCCAAATTTCAACACCAAAACTCTAGAGACTCATAACTTCAATGCCCAGATGTCTTCACACTGTTTTGAAAAGAAGAGGAGACGCTACACCATGGTAAGCATGCCCCCATCCCAACTATTTTGAGACCTGTAGCAGGCATCAAATTTGAAATGAGCTCATTTTGTGCATAAGATTGTAAAAATTTCTCATTTTAAACATTTATCTATGTTCTGTTGTGAATAAAATATTGGCTCATGTGCTTTGAAAGTCTTTTAGTTTTCATTTTATTCAAATTTAAAAAACATCCCAACATTTCTGGAATTTGGTTGTATATGTAACGGAGTTTAAATATGCTACGCGAGTCCTCATATATTTCCATTTGTGTCATCCAGGTACATGCTTCATTGTTTTATGTTTTTGTAAAAGTATATTTCCCCAGTCTGCATGAGACGTCATTGCTGCCACACGCTGGTTTATATGCTGCACAAGTCCTCATAGATTTCCATTTGTGTTATACAGAATAAATGAGGACCTGATGGCAAGTATTTTCACAGTCTGTCTTTCGTTTCAACACAACGCAGAAAATACACCGCTACAACAGCACCAGAAACAATAGCCTAATTATCTGAAGTGCTCATTAATTATAATGTGTTTTTATGCTATTTGGTCTGTGAAGCTTTTCAATTTAATGAACAATAAACAGCCCATTTGAAATGAAGAGGTTTTCTGGAAGACAAACAGCGTCCAAACCAAGTCTGTGTGCCAGACACCCCCATTTTGGCAAGTGGGGCATAAACCACATACCCAAAATAATTTTGTCAAAAAAGACTAAGCGTCTACACACATACACATTCAAATGCACATACCTATAGACTAAACACGTAAATAAACGGAAAGAACACATGTAAACGATTTTTACAACTAAAGTGAGTTTTAATCAAAAACTTACTTTAGCTTGATAACTTTTTCCTAGAGCCAAAACAATCACTGTCCATTAATTTTCCTGTTATCACTGTGAAGCCAAACAATCTGTATTGTGAAAAGCGCTATTATAATGAAGATGATTTGACTTGACTAGTTCACAGATATGCGTTTCTGGGCGCCAGTTTGTCTGGGAAAAAGCAAGTCCTTCCCTTCCATTTCCTGACACAAAGAACAGCGTCAGGTTACATTAGTTACATTAAAATGGGCAACTACAGAGAGATACAGAGATCCAGAGAGAGAGAGAGCAGAGCCTAGTTATGGCTTCAGCACTGAATGTTTTTACTGCCACTTACAGTTAAGCAGCAGGAAAACTTCCTCCGGTCACAGCACAAGAAAAAATGGCCAAACTGTCTGAAGTGCTTGTATATTATAATGTGTTTTGATGCTATTTGGTCTGTGAAGTTTTTCAATTTAATGAACGATAATCAGCCCATTTGAAATGAAGAGGTTTCCTGGAAGACAAACAACGTCAAAACAAAGTCTGCATGCTAAAACAGTCATAATTTACTTTTTAAACCCTTACCAGACACCCCCATTTTGGCAAGTGGGGCATAAATCACATACCCAAAATAAAAAGGCTGCTGCTCATAAATTATTCTGCGGTTTCCCAGACAGAGATTAAGCCTAGTCCTAGTATAAAATGTCCCTTTAAACCAGATTAACAGAAATCTGCTTTCTCTGTCATGGGATAAATAGTCCTAGACTTAGTCTAGTCCAGAGTTTAATAAGCCGATTTCCTGGAGGAAGACTAGAGCTACTCCAGGACTAAACTGAGGCTTAAATTAAACCTACCAGGAGGCAGGTTTAACTTCAGATTAACGTTGTGTTTTAAAGAAGATACATGTACTACTTGAATATACAGTATCTCGATATTGATATACACTGTGTGTGTGTGTATGTGTATATATATATATATATATACTGTTCACTTTATTTAAACAATTTATTTTGATTTAACACCATTTGGTTCAAATGTGATTTCTTTATGTTAAATTGACTTGAAATGGTTACTAGAACTCACTTGATGTTTTCATTTTGAAATAACATGTTTCAGTCAAGTAACCCGATCAAACAGGACTTTGCACCGGGCTGAACTGGGAGAGTAAATGTTGAAAAAGTGTTATTTTCTAAAAAATTTTTAGAAAGATGAGAATATGGAGAGACTTCTTACTGTTTATTGTTCTATTATATAAAAGTTTTTGTTATGTTAATGTTTTTTGGAGATTACCGTTTACGCTTGGGTTGAGGACCTGCTAACAAGAATTGCCTTTTTTATATAATAAAACAACCACTATGATAGTTCTTTGGATCAAACCAGTATAATTTCTAGACTGCCAACACCGATTATCACATGTGTAAATAGATATGTTTAGTTTGTTGCTATATGTTGGACAAAACAAAAGCATTAACACTAATGCAAGAACCAATCTCAAGGTTGGTGATATTGTGTTGGGGGTTAACCCTACCTTTCCACGATCATCATGGCCGCTTGCAAGAATACTAGAAACAAAACCTGATTCAGATGGGATGGTCCGGTCAGTCAAACTGCAGACCAAGACAAGCATTATGGAGCAACCCATCACAAAGCTGTGCTTTCTATTGGAGGAAGATCAAGATCAGATAAATGGAACGTATATATATTTTTCTTTTCTTTTGACATTAGATTACTTAGATTATTAATATCTCCTTTTATGCTGTGATTACCTGCGGCCTTGTGCCTACAGCCGAATTACAGCCATGCTGATATACAGCCATATCACACGGCTACTCATGGGATATTGCTCATTTTTCATATTTTAATGCCATTTACATTATTCGTCACACAATGCACAAAGAAACATTAATGTAGCAGTTTTCAGCGTATCAGATAAGAGTGAATGTTTGTGTAGCCTGTGATCTGTGGTCAGGATTTCTTCAGTAATTTCACAATCATTTGAAAATGATTCATAAAACTCAAAATATCATTCTCAAACTTTTATCAAAACATGGTAAAACCGGTAACTTTCATATTCAAGTAGCCCGTGTTAGGAAAGTATCTAAAATAAAATATAATTTGCTAATTAGTTCACATGCATTATTTTACACATTGGCGATCAAAAGTTTGAAGTAAGACTTAATGTTTTTGAAAGAGGAAGGCTTTTTTATTTGATCAAAAATAGAGTAAAAAAATTATAAAATATTAATACAATTTCAAATAGCTGTTTTCTATGTGAATATATTATAAAATGTAATTTATTCCTGTGATCAAAGCTGAATTTTCAGCATCATTACTCCAGTCTTCAGTCATGTGATCCTTCAGAAATCATTCTAATATGCGGTACTTTTCATAAAAATAAGAATTTTTACACTCTTTTCCACAACTGGACCTCTATTCCATAAAATGACAGTTGTCAAGCCCCTGAAAGGACACATACTAGAAAGGCACCATAAAACAGTCCACATTCTGCACTACATTCTAGCTTAAAGACCAAACCAGAGCATTGTTATATGGACTGATTTAATGGTAGGTATTGAACTTTAGTGATATTAAACTTCCCTGTATGGAAAAGAGATTTGAAATGTTTTCAAAATAATTTACCATTTGCAATGTGCACCAGTAACGTAAAGAAGTATGCCAGTCATTCATTAATGTTAATGATAAACATTTCAATAATAAAACAAAAAATAGCATTCATATTTCTATACAAATAGCATTTATATTTTTATATTAGTAAGTGGTGTAAAAAAAAACTGGTGGGTTTTATGGTGAGGTGTGTTGTGGACCATGTGGTGGGCCGCTTTGTGGCAGAAAGTCCAGGGCCACTTTTTTGCCCCAGTCCGCCCCTGCCTGTATGTTTACAGCATTAGTTGAGAGATTTATTTCCTTGAGAAAAATTAACATGTACTGTAGCTACTGTACCTGATATTTATGATCACATGGGTCTCATCTTTGAAGGTGCTTCTAGATGCAGAAGAAGCTCATGAGAGTGTTTGACATCCTCTATTGAAACACTTCATCATTTAAGGGATAGTTCACCCAAAAATAAACATTTGACATTTATTAAATTTTATTCAACAATACATTTTAATGAAAGGTCATTTTAACAGTAATAATAAAATGATTTATGTGACACTACAATAAGAATTGAATGACTGATTTCCATCAACACTGAGTTTGATAAAAGCACAGATACACACCGTCACTCATGACTCACAAACACACACTGATCTTACTGTCTATATGAGGATTCATTACACACATTTATTCTGACATGTTATTTCACTGACAGAAGTTTAGCTGTAGTATTAATGTAATGAAGAGAGAATAAGAGACTCTATAACATCTCACTGTTACTGATTCATCATGAGCTCAAAGCATTATGGGTAGAATCTCTCTACAGTCTATTCAGATTAATCAACACAATTTCACTGATGATCTGAAATCAACACTAAACCCAGGATAGAGCGGTTGAGTGAATGTGGTCTGGACTGTGTGGACGAGGCTCATTGTGTCTCCAGAGACGCTGTAGAAGGACAGAGTTCCTGCACTGTGATCCACATACACAACACCTGATCATAATAGTCAAATCTGTCTGGATGATCAAGATACGGCTGAAGCTCTGTGTTAGTGTAAGTAATCACTCTGTTCCTCTCAGACAGACGGAGGCGTTTATTCACTGTGTTCAGATCCAGAGTGAACTGATGGGAATCTGATGGAGATAAAACACATCAGAATCAGGAATTATGAATCTGATCTTTCAGTGTATCTGAACTCTTCATGTTCAATATATCATCAGTGTCTCAGTACAGTTTACCAGATATCCTGTGCAAATCATCATTTACATGATCAACTATAAAACTCTTCTGTCATGTTTTCTTTCTCCTTCTACAGGAAGAACATGAACACACTCAGTGAGTTTTTCTGCTTGTTTTCTCAGTGACTTGCATTGTAGGAAGTCGTTCCTGGTCCTGGGAACAATGTTGGTGGAAGTGACTGTGGAAATCAACAGACATGAATTATTGTAAGAATCTCTGGTGGATATTGATGCGCTGATATGTGATATTTATGGCTAATGTTTCTCTGGGTGTATATTAATGTTTTGTGGATCTAGTGCACATAGTATTTATCTATATTGTATAGTTTGACACTTCGGCTTGATTAAGCAGTTATATTTGGTATAATTTGTGACATGTTTGCATAATTGCATGTGTTACTATTTAGCTGTTGGAATGATTATATATAGATATTTATTTCACAATGTTGTTATTTATGTTTGTTAGTTGTTTTCATTTAGAACCACACACACATCTACAAGTATATAATGTTCATGTAACACTAACGTGAAACCAGACTTCATTCGCATTAATGGAAAGCATATTTACTCTGTCTGAATCATTTCTTATCCCCTATATAGTGCACTATGTGTCATTCACCATGTAGAAAACAGTAAATGTGTAAACAAGTGACTGATTTCAGCCACAGCTTCAGTGTCTATTTATAATGTAGGGGGCGGGGCTTCAGATTCTAGAGAGCATTTGATTGGACAGAAAATCTGATGAGAAGCTGAAGTGTAGAGTGAAGTCATCAAAATCATTGATCCATATTGGCAGAAGTGAGACACTGTAAGTTTTGAACGCTTATATCTTCTAAATGTGAATATTGTAATTGTTTTTGAGCACACTAGCTTATAGATCAAGGTTTTCAACCTTTTAGGGCACACGCTCCCCACTTTTATCTTTTAGTGGCACCAAACCTGTTGTAACCATAGCCAATGATTAGCTAGGAGAATAGTCAAATTGCCCCCTCTAGTAGATGACTAAAGGATTGCTAGTAAAATCTCACATTTGCAGCTGTTTCACTCCTGAATTAACAGGTGCTCGTGTCCCCCTTAACGGGTGCTGGCGTTATAGAAAACAGTAAGACATATTCATACTAAAAGACAAAGGCACACGCTCAGAGTAAACAGAACAATGTCATCTGTTGGTGTGGACGCTAATATATTTATCGTTATAGTTATCTTTATAGTTATTGTTGGTGTGAAAAGGCCTTTATTCTCATTCATTTCCACAGGCCAAATAGTATTTTTAATTGTTTGAAAGAAATCAAATTTATGCAATTTTGCATCTAAGGTAAAAAAAGGTTTAAAAATGTTTCAGAATGTTTATACAGTATATTTTTAATGGAAACAGATAAGCCTTTTTTTTTTTTTGCTGTGTAAATACAATTGTCTGACTCATACACTATCTCTAGTCAGAGGTCACGACCACTACTACAGATAAGCTGACCTATATTACTTCTCTGATAGTAGCTTTGGTTTGGTCATTGAGTGGGGTGTGTTTGAATATGTGTGTGCATGTGCGTGAACAAGAGTTTGTGTGAGTGTGACAGAGTAGGGCGCATCACTGTTCGACCTGACACCTAGATGAACACTTTACAGTTGGTTTTGTGACTTTAAGTCATTCTCTTTAAACGCTATTGAAGGTAGAAACGTGAATACCAAATGTCATAACTTTAGAGACGGTCCCTAAATTTGTGAATATCAAATGTTCAGCATCAAACCAACTTTATGCAAGTATCTGCTTTCTTGGAGCCTATATTGTATAACCTACATCACAAATGAGGTGCGAGTTTGGTCTTTTATATCACTGTATGAGTCCATTAATCTGTGTTAAGTGTTTTATATGTCCTGATGGCAGGGGAATCCTGTGACGGATGAGGGAAACCCTAGTATTACACAACACAGTGCCGCGATATAAAGTTAAGGAAACTAAACAACAGAGAGAAATACATGTCTACCTCAGATTTAATGTTTGATCTGTACATCAGCATCGGGCAATAACGTTATAATCTCGTTCACTGGAGAGAAAGTTGTAGCCTACACAGGGAAAGTAACTGTAAAGATACTGAATTAAACATAAATGTAGCTTTTGTGTCTTTATCAGCTTTTTTGCATTTATACTGGCCCTGATAATCATCACACATTCACTTACCGCTTGTTATATTTCTTTAAATCCGTTTTTATAAATGAATGATGACTTAATAGGCGTACTGGTCTTCGTAAACAGCCGCTAGCAGCACCTGCTGGTGAAGTCGACTAACAGCAGATGGAGATCATGCATCGGTACTCTACTGCTTTTCCTGCAGTTCCCGGATGTGAAATGTTGAATTTTCTGCCGAATTTGTGGAAGCGAATTTATAAAGCGAAATAAAATGGACCGAAAATTGCCAGTCGAATATTATAGGTTGTATTTTTAAACAGAATTAATATTTTGGAAGTAAAATCTGAAAGTTGAATATAAATTATTGAATTTTTAATAATGAAAATGTCTGTGAAATGTTTTTAATTGAAATATTCACAGCTTAAATATACGACCATGTTGAATTTCAGCCTATAAAAACGCAAGCCTTATAAATAGAATGCATCTAAATGCAAGCACAGCTAATGTAATGCATATTATTTTTCAATTAGTGCAATTCAACAAGCTTTTTATTTCGAAAACATTTGGCATTCATTTACTTCCATACATGTATAGTGTTGTATGATAACTGTTCACATTAAACCATATCGATTTTTGGGGGGTAAGAAAAGGGAAATGTAGATTAAGGCAATGCTGAGGTGTGATCGAGTGTGATTGCGTCTTGGATGAGGATGCTAATTTTGCAAGAAAGAGTTCAAATGTTCATTTCCTTTGTTTTCTCAGAGAGAAGTCCTCTCTTGGTCCAGACAGTCCGGCATCAGTCTTACAATTGTATGAGCTGTCCAAGCATTGCAAATTCGGAGCACAGAAAGACGAACACATTCACAACAGACTGGTTATTGGACTGTTCGCATACTGCTTTTTGCCTGCTATATAGTAGGGAAGTATCCGGTTCCAGACTCAGCTGAGATGATGAAAGAGAACCTTCTCTGATGTTGGAGATTGCCCTATTCTGACATGAGAATCATTTTTTCCTACAATATTTCAGCAGTCATGTTCTGTTTGGTTTCTATCAGCTGTTTATATTCAGAACTAGCAATGCTATAATAGTGAATGAATCACTATTGACCTGATCGGTCAAACAGGTACAGAAATTGTTCATGATTCGGTTTCTCACACCAAAATAGTAATGGGATATTTTATAAGACAGAAAACAAAAAGAGCGCTGGATGAGGGTGATATTTGCCTAGGAAACAAACGTGTAAATGTCTTCTAGTGTTTGTCAATGATGAAGCAGCTGTGTGCAGCTTCCTTAAACTCATTCCATGATTATTACATCATTTAATATCATTCTGATAACCATATCTTCAAACCTTGTGACACAATATTCTTATTTTTTTTTTATACATTTATTTGATTTAACTCCACAACACACATGATTTGCTTTATTAATGCTTTTATTGATTAGAGGAGTGTTTCAGAAGAGATTAAAGTTTAGAAAAGAATCAAATGAAGTTTAATTTTAAAATATCATTTTTTGTAAAGATAAGATCACAAAGTGTAAAATCAGTGTAACTGTGGAGCAGCATGCCTGCATATGATCTCAAGCATCTGTAACACAAATATAGCCTATTTGGCCTGCACAGGTCCAGTCGTTCCAGCAACGGTTGTAGGGTGGAAAAATGAAGTAAGTTATTCTGATCATTATAGGCACTTTGTGAAATCCAAATGAGCCATTACATGTTACTGTATGATATGAAATTATAGTAATGTAAATTTAAAAATGAAGTATTCAAAAACCAGACTGCATTCTTACAGGACAAGTTGATCCCCATACAGTTCTCAGTACCCAGATTGTCAGGTTCTCCAGCGCACCAACTGGTAAAGTCATACACAGTTCCATCAGTCCACAACCACTGTCCTTCCTGAAGAGCAAAGACACGATTATAAGAGAGCACTACTGTACTCAGACTTCAGTACGGAGCTAATTCATTTCAGCTTTAACCCATCTTCATTAGATCATTTGCATTTACTGTTTAGAGCAGATTTTCGAGTCTACTAATTCTAGACTAACAGTAGTAGACATGTAGACGCAACATTACTTATAGTCAACAGAACGTGTTAAAGGGACCATAAATAAAACAACAACAAGTGAAACTGAAATTCCAGTCTACAAATTATTAGGTCTTTTTAGTACACACAATTTAACTTACTTGTTCTCCATCATGAGCACCAATCCAAGCACGTGTGGAAGAAGAAGGCAACAGACCCAGCAGAAACTCATTTTCCGGTTTATTATGCACAGATGCGAGATTCGCACCAAGACCTTGGCAGTTTCTCTAAAGAGACAGATTTTTTATTGTCAATATTGCAATTATTTGCTCAGTATCAGTTTTCTGTATTATTTATTGCAGAAAAGAAAGGTTTACTTTAAAAATAATAAAAAATCACTACTCCCAGTCTTTAACTACTATGTACTAACATTTAAATTAATCAGTTGAGTCAGTGCACTTATTTTTTAGATACATGTTTTTGCATTATACTTGTATTTAAAAAAAAAAAAATACCTGCATGTAATTACATCTGTAATTAGATTAATGATTACACTGTTGACCTTTCCTTAAACCTTAACCCACCCTTAAACCTACTCATACCACCATAACTGTCCCTAACCTTACCTGTATCCACCTCAATAGCAGCACAAGGGATTTGCAATACAACATCAACACAAAAAAAGGAGATTGTACCTAATTGATTTATTTATATGTGGTTAAAGACACCTAATGTAAAGTGTGACCAAATATTATTGTATCTTAACACATTACCTCTGCTGTGATCCAGTTAACCGACTGAGAGAAGTACTTGAAGCACCGGAGTCCAAAACTTGACCATGGCATGTGTTAGGGCATTCGTAATATTCACAGCAAAAAAAAAATACAAAATTTCATGTACTTTGATACTGTAAATCCTTTATTAATCATGCAAATATTAGTAAATGGAATATTGCACATTTCCAAAATGAAATTACAATTAAATGTTTTGGTTACCTTCTGCATTCCCCACGGAGAAGATAATGAAAAGAAGCATTAGACTTCTCAGCACTGCCATGATGAACCTGAAATGAACCTAGAAATGAATAAGCAGGAAAAGTTAGATGTCTGCACTCATATTTGGATTCTCAATGTATTTTAAAGACAAAGATCATTTAGAAATGTTATTCAGTAGGTTTTGTTCCCAAAACTCACCTTGGTTTGGTTGTCGCCTGTAGAATCTCAGAGGAAGATTTTGAGAAGTTCCAGAAACAGCTCTGCTTTTATACTTTACTTTACGTCAAGTGTGTGTGGGCTTATAGTCACGAGGATGACATGTGATTGTTTGATATGTAGAATTTATGTACACAAGAAATAAAATCCTAATATTGGAGAACGGTTTAAGATGAGCCTATAGAATAAATGTTAGTTTAGCTAAATAGTTATTTTAAATATTTGTAAGTAAATATTCATAAGGGACATATTCCCCATTAAATATTTGAAATAGCACAAATTATAGTCATTTCATTCTGTATAAACTTTAAGAAACATCTAAAACATTTTTTGTGAACAGTGCCTGTTCTTAAATTCCTAATGTGTATTTCTAATTCATTCTAATATCTAGAAAGAAGATCAATTTGATTCCCCCCCCAAAAAATTAAAATTAAATAAAAAGTAGGCCTGAGAATATTGATTCTCAGTCAAACACAATGGAAGACAGCAGGAAGGGGCCACTTGTGCTTGTAGGGGGTACACTTTAACATTTATATTATATTTATTAGTCATATTTGGAACCACATGAGAGAATTTTAATTTTTGGGGAAACCTGTTTTCAGGATTATTGGAAGTCATGTTTGTTTTAATATGTTGTTAAAAAACAAATATATAATAAAGCAACACTAGACAAACGGATATATACATATACATTATTTCTCATTATAGGCTACGTGAACATGAAACATGAACATGTAATTAAATATTTTCTTTTAACCTGTATCTTTCCTCAGGTATCTGAAGATGTGAAACACTTCATGAACGGCCATCACATTATGTGGGAGCCTCTCCATGCATGCTATTCTGCATTAGTCATCAAGTAATTTAGAAAATTGTTTGGTGCAACATGATTCCAAGCTTCCAAGCTTTAGGGGGGCACAGGGGCACTGCCTCCCAGCTCTGGAACCATTTATTCTTATCTATTTCAGTTCAAATACACAGCAAACTCATGTTAAATGTAACTAATTTAGCAAAAATACTGTATTTAATGAACAAGATGTTACTTGTCACTCTATGAGCATTGACTGCGCTATAGTGTTTACCTTCATGCTCTGTCTACTCTTCAGCACAGTGTAATCACAAAAACTTCAACTTAACAGACACTCATTTAAATATCAAATATAACAGTGTTAAACTCTAGCAAGTCTTTCCTTTTATTAAAAAAAACTTTTACTCTCCTCACCAGTCCTATGCAAAGCATGTTGGGAACTAGAAAACCAATACCCAATTTCCAAAGTAACAAGACCATTTTATTAAGTTAAAACAGCTTAAAAAGAAATTCAGTTAAAGCAGAAATTTGAGTTTAGTTACACACAGTATTAAGTTAATGTAATGATCAACATTATTATGTCAATGTGTTTGTACAATACAAGGAAACTGAGAAAAGGTGTTCCCGGGAAGACCAACAAATCCACGTTTAAGCTAGTTGTGATCCATGACAGTCGCTGATAATGGAGATAATATTGTTAATGTAAATATTTAAAGACAGTTTAAAGACATTTTAAAATATTTGCAAAATGTGTCAACATACAGTGTCAACAGACGTTTCTGGCCTTCTATGAGGAACTGCTCGATCCAGAAGATTTTTGCCATCATCATCTGAAGATTAAGTGAAGATTTAATGAGTTATATAATTGTGAGATATAAAAAAGAAATATATTTTTAATTAATTTTTTATAAATTAAGTATTAAAATGCAATGACCCCAAACACACACCAGCCAGTTCATTGACTGCATGTAATATGTTTCCGCT
>RJVU01039986.1:218252-229674 GCA_003731715.1 Anabarilius grahami | reverse complement strand
TTTAATCTCACACTCTTCATTTCTCATTAGATCCAGACAAACCTTGAATCGTACACACCCCTGCTTATTCTCCAGAGAGGATACGACTTCTGTCACAAAAACCCCAGGAAATACAGCATAACTGGAGGGAGTAGAAAGGAGACAGACGTTGCACTGCAGAAATACTTGCAGAGTGTTAATTTCATCAGAAGTGATGAACGTATCCTCATCAAAATGTACCATCTTGGATTTGTTGGTGAATATAACAGGTAAAGTTTTCTGTTATTTATTCAGGACAAAACAGCACTGTGTATAAAGATCCACAAAGGAAAGAAAGAGAATTTACCTGATACACCAAACAATTATTCGAATTTAAGCATTGAAATATAGTATACATCCATAATCAGGAGTGTTATGTGTCCATTTATTTGATTCCATAAAGCAACAGAATCTAGAAGAAGATCAAGCACTCACCTGAGCTCTAAATTAGCTTACTAGTTAAAATAAGTAGATTTCATGCTAATTTCATTCTCATTCTCTCTGGACAGAGTTCAAAGTGCTCAGAGGTCCAGTGAGAACAACAAAGGAACGCTCAACACGAGCCATATTCCACCGAAGGACTCCATCAGACTGGCTCAGATGGTCATGGAAAACTCGGTGAGCGAGATTAAAAATAAAAACCCAGAGCTTTATAAACTGATCAGCAGCATAAAGACTGACAACAATGGATTGAACCTGATTGCCATGGAGGTTCTGGGACAAGATCACAGACGAGCTTTAACTACGGGCCCAAGCAGCCGCTCACAGATGGCCAGGTAACGTTCACAGACACGTTCAAGGCAATTCTACAGATTTACAATAAACACTACAGGAATTTGGAGTAGTATTACACATTAAAGATTTCTGTTTTTTATACAGGAAACTTCTAGCAGATGCCATGATTAATGGAGACATGGAGCTTCTACTGAAACGCTGCATGATTCTGAACCACCCTCTTACCTCACAAAAGCTCAGAGAAGCTCTAGGTAAGAAACTATGAGGTGTTAATCTTGCAAAACACATAATCTACCTTCCAACACATACTGTGAGTTGTCAGGGTGTTTATGGTAGGTATGATAATGCAGTTTATTTGATGAAAATGTAATCTTTGACCAATTAGATTCGAGAGATTAAAGAGTTTTATTGCCATTTGAGCCATATACAACTATACAGAAGAAATAACTGTAATGACTGAGGCAAATCAGACACAATTATTGGTTAGTTAACCAATAGTTTTAAGCTCACTCTGGGGTCTGTCCCCATCCCCCGGGAAGTCCTCAGNTCAGACGGTCATAGAAAACTCAAACTCAGTGAGCGAGATTAAAAATAAAAACCCAGAGCTTTATAAACTGATCAGCAGCATAAAGACTGACAACAATGGATTGAACCTGATTGCCATGGAGGTTCTGGGACAAGATCACAGACGAGCTTTAACTACGGGCCCAAGCAGCCGCTCACAGATGGCCAGGTAACGTTCACAGACACGTTCAAGGCAATTCTACAGAATTCCAATGAACACTACAGGAATTTGGAGTATTAAACATTTCTGTTTGTTTTATACAGGAAACTTCTAGCAGATGCCATTATTAATGGAGATGTGGAGCTTCTACTGAAACGCTGCATGATTCTGAACCACCCTCTTACCTCACAAAAGCTCAGAGAAGCTCTAGGTAAGAAACTCTGAGGTGTTAATCTTGCAAAACACATTATCTACCTTCCAACACATACTGAGAGTTGTCAGGGTGTTTATGGTAGGTATGATAATGCAGTTTATTTGATGAAAATGTAATCTTTGACCAATTAGATTCGAGAGATTAAAGAGTTTTATTGCCATTTGAGCCATATACAACTATACAGAAGAAATAACAGTCTCTAAACCGAAGCCTTGGTGCAACATTACAGAAGTAACAGACAGCAGTGAATCCACTCAACATGTAGCACAAAAATGAGAAGGCAGAACACAATAAACACGGCAATAAATACAGCTCAAGATATTAAATGTACAGCATAACACAACTGATAGTCTAAGAGTAAAAGAGCGGTCGTGTTTCTGCACTTAATTACATTCTTGTGTGTAATTCCAGGTGAAAGCATTTCGTCTCAGTGTCACGTTTTGTCCGATGAAGGCATCCGAGGCTACTACAAAGCAGGATACCGAAACCTGGTGTCGGAGTACAGCCGCATGGGAATCCTGGATCAGAAGCAGCGTGAGCGTCTGGATGAGTGGGTGACTCGGGACCTGCATGAGGACACCAACACTGTCGAATACGGCCAACTTCTGCAGGGATTAAAGTGAAAATGAACACGTGTTCACTTCAGATGAAGATGATGGTTATAGAAAGTAGGAAATGATTGATCTCTGCCACTGAAACTGCATTTACTGCAAAAAATAAAGATGACTTGTTCTGTTGGTTGATCGTTTTGGTACTTTTAAGCATTTATTTCTAGGAAGGAATGATAGAATAAGAGCAAAAACTCAAAATCAGTAAAAAATGTCTAGAAACATTGTGATCTATTGAAAATAATTGTGTTTTATTATAGTTACTTCAGTTTGCATGGTAATAATGTTCTAGTGTGTGTTTGAGGTTTAAACATGTAGTGGTTCCAAATATGACATGCTTGTTCCAAACATAAGAATGGTGTTGAGTTTGAGTAAGNAGGTTAATTGATTGTAATATTAAGATTAATGTAGCTATATCCAGTAAATCTGATTAACCGATTTACATATTCATAATTAATCACAATTGATAAATCATATTGAGTTATGAATAATTATTAATATTTCCCCTTTTGAGTTAAATCGCTACATAACAGTCTCTAAACTGAAGCCTTGGTGCAACATTACAGAAGTAACAGACAGCAGTGAATCCACTCAACATGTAGCACAAAAATGAGAAGACAAAGTGGCAGTCCAAAATGGACAAGACAATAAATACAGCTCAAGATATTAAATGTACAGCATAACACAACTGATAGTCTAAGAGTAAAAGAGCGGTCGTGTTTCTGCACTTAATTACATTCTTGTGTGTAATTCCAGGTGAAAGCATTTCGTCTCAGTGTCGCATTTTGTCCGATGAAGGCATCCGAGGCTACTACAAAGCAGGATACCGAAACCTGGTGTCGGAGTACAGCCGCATGGGAATCCTGGATCAGAAGCAGCGTGAGCGTCTGGATGAGTGGGTGACTCGGGACCTGCATGAGGACACCAACACTGTCGAATACGGCCAACTTCTGCAGGGATTACAGTGAAAATGAACACGTGTTCACTTCAGATGAAGATGATGGTTATAGAAAGTAGGAAATGATTGATCTCTGCCACTGAAACTGCATTTACTGCAAAAAAATAAATAAATAAAGATGACTTGTTCTATTGGTAGATCATTTTGGTAATTTTAAGCATTTAAGCATGATAGAATAAGAGCAAAACTCAAAATCAGTAAAAAATTTTATTCTAATATTGTTCTATTGAAAATAATTGTGTTTATTATAGTTACTTCAGTTTGCATGGTAATAATGTTCTAGTGTGTGTTTGAGGTTTAAACATGTAGTGGTTCCAAATATTACATGCTTGTTCCAAACATAAGAATGGTGTTGAGTTTGAGTAAGTTTCAAAAAATATATAACAGTAATAAAATCAATGCAATGTTCAAAAAGCAATGTTCAGCTTCTCTTCAGTAGACTGATGTACACATTACTGCTCTGTGGTGTAGATCAGAAACATGCCCTATTTTATGCTTCTCTCTGATTAAATGTAACAAAAAATAAGTTATTTAACTGTGTGCTGAATTTATAATCACACAATTCTTCATAATCAGTGAAATGAAGCGAGTTTTTGATAATCTACATTTTACACATGTAATACGTTTTGTTACTAATCTGAATGGATTTATACTTGTAACTGATCTCATTACCTGAACATTTTGCCTATAAAATTTGATTATTTTACATTTGTGCCTATTTTATTCTTATACAAGCAGGAAAGGGATGAATGACTAAACATGGTGGAATCGATTCAATATAAAAGTCTTTGATACTGATAAAGAGTCTTTGTCGCCATCTATTAATGAAATAGTGTAACTGACTCAAGTCGAAATCACAATCTCTCAATACCAACCAAATGTGGCATATTATTTATATAAAATAAAATATTTATTCAGCATTAGTATTTCAATGATTAGTAACGTATTATAAAGCACATTCTACCAATGTATAATCTATCAATACCAAACAGTTATAAGGCAGTAAACAGTTACAACTCTATTATTTCATGTCATCAAAATGCTGAATGGTTATGTACACTGCGACTAGTTTTATGTGCTTTTTATTTTGTTTTGATCAGCTGTGTGTGTGTGTGTGTGTGTGTACAGTGTGGTAGTTTTTATTGTAATACTTAGAATGTGTTAAAATATGTTACAAAATGAGGGTGTGTAAATGATGACAGAACTTCTGGGTGAACTGTCCATTTAATACCAATAGGCAACAGCAGTCCATCAATGTCCATTTCAGCAATTTCAGTGGTTAGTGCAGAACAACATCTACCAATAAATATGTGCTCGGTCTCTCTGTTTTGTCGTTCTACTGACCCAAGGACTTGAACAAATCAGGTGCAGCTCCACAATAATTGCAGTCCATGCCACTACGACATTTCCACTCTAACCAGCATTGGAGCTTGTCGACTGAACGCCAATCCAGGAACGGAAAATGGACACGTCAAAGACATGCCGGGTGCAAATCAGTGCATAGAGGCATTGTGGGGTATCCTGCATAGACAAAGTGGACAGCATTGGATAGACTTCTCTCAGACCCTCAGAGACGATGGCCATTTCACTGGTGATTTCTTGGGCAAAAATCTAAAGTTCTGCTTCTTCAACCTTGTCATGGTACATACCAACCAAGTTATTGTAGTAACTATGTAAATTGTGAATCAACAGTCAATTACACATACTGTAATGTAGGCAATCATATTGTATAGTTTATAAAAAGGTCAAGCTATACAATATCCTTGACGTAGATGTTACTTTCCAGAACACAGTTCAATTCAACACGGAACTCTGGGATATTGTCACAGGAGTCTGGGAGTTCAGGGACCATCCCACAGGTATGTCCAGTTGATATCCTCTGCAACCACCAAATCACAACTAGTACAGAATCTCAAAAATCTGCTGAGATTGTTTTAATCAATTTCCCTGATATACATTTTACAGCACCAGTGTCCTAACATGATAGAAGCATCATATTACCATCATACACCCTGACCATTTAAGTAGGCAATCACTGCATTGAAGTGACCGTCTTACAGAAACGTTTTTCTGTGCATTTTTTTAGGATGTTGAGCTGATTTCTGAGTTGTACGAGTCTTTTCTTTTGAGTCAGGCTGAATTTAAGCTTTGTCTGGAGGTGTTCGGCCATCTTGCATTAGCACAAGGGACCTGAATCATCACACATAATAATCACTGGTCTCCTCACTGATTTCTTTCTAAACAACTTGTAGTAATCTCTTTAAAAGGTTTGCAGAAACAAATAATACAGATTCAGTGGTGTGTTAACAGGTGACATAAGTTGCTGCAGGGATAGGGGGAGGCGTCTTTAATACCACCAACTCGTACACATACAAAATGTGCAGATTTCCCTGACGATTTTTGTTCTTCTTGCGGCATCAATACACACAATGTCATCTCTGCATGATTACTAGAAAAGTCTTATTGTGTTTGATTTGGGGTGCTCATCCCTTCTCTCTTCAACCATTTTCTGAAGACTTAATTTCATTTCCATGCCTTCTGAAATTCTTCTGTGTTTATCCATAGGTGCTTGGTCTCGACATCCTAATTTGAAGACATTAGGTTCTATGTTGTCCAGACACTGTGAATGTAAGGCCCCTGGAAACATTACAATTGTTTAACAATAATGTCTCTTTCATCAGCCCATACAGGTCTTCTTTGTGATTCCTCCATACTATGACAGACCTCCTCTCACTGAAACATCACCAGGCCTTTAGGTTGCTCTCATCATGCACAGTCACCTCTATACAAACAGGGCAATTTATCTGCAAATGTTAATTTTCACTGTTTCCCTTTTAAATGCTATGCTGCAGACTGTATTCCCTTTAATATAACATTTGTCCACTAGAGCAGAGGTGTCCATAGTAAGGGGGGTGAATTTCATACAGCCTGCAGCTTGTCTATTAAAATATGTGTGGCCTGCCACAAATAATTTACAAATCACGCATCTCGTTATAATATTAATATTGAACCACAGTACTCACATGAACTGATTTAAATATGTTTTTAGTACCTTTATGGATCTTGAGAGAGGAAGTGTCCATTGCTCCCTATGAAGGCCTCACTGAGCCATCGGATTTCAACTAAAATATCTTAATTTGTGTTCCGAAGATTAACAAAGGTCTTACAGGTGTGGAACGGCATGAGGGTGAGTAATAAATGACAGAATTTTCATTTTTGGGTGAACTAACCCTTTAACTGTTTTATGCGTTACATTTGACTGAGAATATGGATTGTATTCCAAATGTATTTTTACATCATAAATTCCATGTTATTATTTAGATAAAGGTTAAATACTAGTGAAAATGTTATATATAGAATATATTTATAGAGATTATCGATTACAGTGTCACTTTGGCAATTGTAAATGCTGAATATGCAAAATGTTTAAAGTTGTAAATGTTTATATTTAGTCATTACTATGCAAAAGTCATACATGTGTTGACCATGTAATGTGCTGAATGGTTGTAACATGCATATACTTTTATTGATTCGATTCGTAGTAAATGAAGAGACGAGAAGCCATCACATTCAGCATTCTCTCTTCATTTTCTTGCTTATTTCAGGAGTAAGACATACCAGCCCTGCCCTCAATCCTACGTATAATGGACCAGGCCTTCCATGTATTAAACACGATTGGATTCTCACATAATGCCTTGATTATCTTAGAAGTTTTGTTGTTTTGTTCTGGCAAACCCAGACCCCCCTTAGATCTGGAGAGCTGCAGCTTTGAAATTTTTTGTCTTGGTTTCAGATTATTCCGTTTAAAAGAACTAAGCCATCCAGTTAATTCCTTTACTCTTTTATTTGGCAATAAAATTGGTATCATCTGTAATGGGTAAAGAAGCTTGGTCATTAGATTCATTTTAAAGGGATAGTTCACCCAAAAATGAACATTTGATGTTTATCTGCTTACTCCAGCACATCCAAGATGTAGGTGACTTTGTTTCTTCAGTAGAACACAAATGATTTTTAACTCCAACCGTTGCAGTCTGTCAGTCGTATAATGTGTGTCAATGGCAACACAATCTATTAGAGTAAAAAAAACACGACAGACAAATCCAAATTAAACCCTGCGGCTCGTGACGACACATTGATGTCCTAAGACAAGAAACCGAGAAACCGAATTTTTCACATCTAAAACACCACTGTTCAAGGCAGTTGGACATAGTGGTGTATTAGAGGTAAAAAGAAAATATAGTTTTGTGAGAATCAGCCTTCAATCGGATGGTTTATTTTGCTGGGTGTAGCAAAGGATGACAAAATGAACATGTTAAAGGGTTAGTTCACCCAAAAATGAAAACAACAACGTACTCACCCTCATGTCGTTCTACACCCGTAAGACTTTTGTTCATCTTCGGAACACAAATTATCTTTTTCGTGAAATCTGAGAGATTTCTGTTCCTCCATAGACAGCTACATAACTACCACTTTGACATTTCAAGAAGGTTCATAAAGAGATTGTAAAACTAATCCATTTGAATTGAGTGGTTTAGTCCAATTATCTTGTCCAAGCTTTATATGATGAACAGATTTAAATTAGTCTTTAATTCACATATATCCACAGTTATTTAATCTGTTATCATATTTCCATATGATATGATAACCGATTAAACAACAACCAAGGAGTTATACTATCACTTGCAACTTTTAAGTACAAAGTACAAAACACACACTTTCAGTTGCCAGTGATAATATTTAACTCTTATCTTGCTAAGACTGTAATGTATGATAACTGATTAAACAAGAACCCAAGAGTTGAATATTATCACTGGCAATTTTAAGGGTGTGTTTTGTACTTTGTCCTTACTTATGACCATTTAAGATGAATTATATATATATATATATATTATCTTAAATAGTCCAAAGCTCAGCCCCCTCTTTCCTCACAGTTTATGAAGAAGAGCAGCAGACTGCATGAGCTACTTCACTTTTTTCACAGCCATGGACTTCTCTGCACAGGAATAATTTTTTTTGTTCGTTTTGTTTTTTAAAGTTTTTTTTTTTACTTTGTTTGTTTGTTTTTACTTTAGTTATAATTACTGCAATNAGTTTGTGGTAGTTCTGACTGGCTAGTGTTTATTTTTTTAATGTAACAGAATATCCTGAAGAATGCAAGTCCAGGTTGTCGTCAAAAATCAAACTCCTTATACCTGGTACTTTACCACCCAGGATAAGAAGAGAGGGGTAAGAACTTTTGGTGTATTCAATACACCGGATTATTTATGCAATTCTATATTTTAAATCATGCTTCATAGTTATTTTTCCCTCTGATTAGCCAGAAAATACACAAATAGACAATGACACAATATTTCACAACTATATTAGTCTATACTTTATTTTATTTACTTCTTTTCTGATGGAAACTGATGTTTAATTCTGCTCCACAGTATACACGCATCAATGCTTGCAGCACAGCATCCTATAAGGAGACCAAGTTAATCCATCGCTACATCAAAATAAGATATAATAATCACACACGGAACAGTTTTGAGTACCAGTTTAACACCTTTAAACACAACCCCTCCTTTACCTTAAGGGAAACCAACAACCGTTCCCAGATTCAGTTGAGCTGCTCCTCTGAGGATCCAACTCGTTACTGTCCCAACTATGGTAAGTTCCTGCAAACATACAGTTATGCACTACACTAAACACCCAAAACTTTGTGCACCCCTGACCATCACACTCATATGTGTTTGTTGAACATCCCACTCCAGATTTACTTGCCCTTTGCATTTATAATAAGCAACACTCTTCTGGGAAGGCTTTCCACTAAATTTTGGATTGTAGTGGTGGGGATTTGTGTTCATTCAACTACAAGAGCATTAGTGAGGTCAGAGATTGAGGTTAGGTGAGGAGGCCTGGGGTGCAGTCAGTGTTCCAGTTTATCCCAGGGAGTTCATGGAAGGTTATATCACTCAAAGTGGGTATAAAATTATGATTCTAACAAATGGGAGAATAAAGAGAAGGCTGCGTGATAAGGAACATTCAAATTGGCCAACAGTAAAGCAGGGAGAGACTGGGAGAGAGCTACTGTTTACAGAATGAGATTCCATGTGAATCTATAGGAGAATCCACTGCACTCTCATAAAAACAGGGCAAACCATTATTTTTACACTATACAAAAATAGTGTTAAAAAACTGGCATTGCCAACATTGCTAATTTGTTAGTGTGCCTTAGAGATATGATGTGCCTTAAAGGGGTCATGAACTGAGAACTTTTTCTTGAGCTTTTGATATATAAGATGTAATCGTACTATAAAAATTTCTTGTAAGTTTCAGAACTGAAAACTCCCAGGTGAAAAAAAAAGTACATTTCTATAATGTACTTAAAGTGCTCTATTTTCGTTCACTAATTTTGTACTTAATATACTAAAAATTCTTCTTTAGTACTTCTTAAGATCATCTTAAGAACATCTAAGTGTGCTCAACTGTGCTATTTTGAGACAGTATGAAATATGAACTAAAATGTGCTTTTAATATACTATCTCTGTATTTAAAAAATGTATTTAGTTACCACTTGTAGTACACTATGGGCTCAAATGTACTATAAGTATCTAAATACATTTTTTAAATACAGAGATACTATATTAAAAGCACATTTTAATTCATATCTCAAAATAGCACAGTTGAGTACACTTTCTTGTTAGTCCAATAAAAGCTTTTATCGACACCAGGCCCAGTGAACGACTGATCTTGGAATGTGCCTATAGATAGGTGAAACTCCTCCTCTGCAGAAGAAATCAACACCTACTTCATTGCAACATTTGACCTCTACGGGGCCACCCATGAAGTTCTCCCATCCCCCCATGGTTGACCATTGTATGACCTTTGACATTGTTGGTTATCCTCCGGGGACCGATTTTGAATAGTAATGTTACCCTGTGAACCTTTCGGTGTCTTGTGGGTGATCAAATCAAAGACGGATCATTTTAAAGGGCATCCACATTCCGACTGGCTCATGGTCATTTTATGACGCTCTCATCTCTCTGTGCAAATAAGAAGCAACAAGAGTCTAAACTGTCGGATCAAAATAAAAGAATAAATAAAGTATAAATGGTATATTTTATGATATAGATAACACAAACACACACACACACGCATGTGCAGATGTATACATTTCAATAATTCTATTCTTTTAAGGAAGATGGTAATAAACATAATTATAATGTACTGAATAATGTCAAACAGTTGCTAAATTTGCTGAGATCATTTCATTATAGTTTTAGATAAATAAAAATATAAAACCAGGGAAAAAATTTCCTCGTGCAATGATGTTTGAATGAAATTGGTTTACAAATGCTTTTAGTTTATGCTGAAATATAAAATACAGAAATTGAGTTTCATCAAGTAGATGAATATTCATTTTAGCATTGTCAAAGCATAATGGTTTTTTGTGGACATGTCCAGACATGTTTTATGTAGGCCTTATGTGAAGACATGATCATTTTCTATCCCCCTAAACTTCCACATCGCAGTAAACTTTCCGCATTTTATACTTTAAAAATTTTTGCTCATGAGGATAAATTTTGCTTAGGTCAAACATTTAATCTATTACTAGACAACATAATCGGAGGCATGAATCACACACACACACACACACACAAAATTCCAAAAGTTCGTTGAATAAAATAATTCTCTTTTTAAAATGTATAAAATAATTTATATGTAAAATCATATATCACACGTTATAAATTTAAATGTGCTCTTAAACACTATTAAATGTTTATTTATAAAACAACTTTTTCAAAGAGCAGGGAACGCAATCCTTACTTTTTTTATAACACGAATGAATAGCAGAATGCTATTAGTATAGTATAGAAATAAAAAAAAAATCTCTCACCAAATAATTTCATGCAAACGTGCTGTGAAATCTGAGACAGAGAGCGTGGATGAAAGATTGTTTTGTCCATGCTAAATTTTATTTCAAAGCATAAATTTAAAAGTTTAAATGACATCTTTTAAATTTAAGACATTTTAAGTGTTAAGTCAAATCTTCCTAGAAGACTGATTATCTGGCTATATAATTTTTATTTATCAGTGTATGTGTAAAAATGTTGGGGTCTCACACATTGTGTAACATTTTCAATAATTCCTTAAGAAAAATCAAAAATCATTTTCAGAAA
>RJVU01039986.1:201007-217692 GCA_003731715.1 Anabarilius grahami | reverse complement strand
TTTTTTTACTTTCAATGACTATTCAGATGTATTTAAATATAAAATATTATACAATTATATAAAATATGCTAACATTAAACAGGCCTATTTCATGTTTCCTCCAAACAATATTTTCTTAATTATCAAGGTCAATGAAAGGTCATTGAACAACATTTATGAATTGTGTGTGGCACAAACATGTTAAAGGTTCTATAGAGGATGTTTTGTTTTATACATTTTTGCAATATTACTAGGTGCACTGAAAGGAATATTATTAATATACATCATCTGTGCACGAGGCAGGGCCTTAAAAACTTCAGCCAATCGTTTACGCGATCATCACGTAAACGATTGGCCCTCTGGCTTGTCAATCACTGCCATGACGTTCCTTGTGAGAGACGCGCGGCTGCGCGCTCCAGTAACTTTCCACACTCCACAGGCGCCGCATGCAATGTTTTTGTCAGGAGTAACAACTGCAGATTATGAGTTACCTGCGGTGAGTTCGACATAATGAATCCACTAACACGACACAGTGAATGCCGGTGGTAAACAAACACTCGTGTTCAAATACTCGTGCACGAATTTTGGGAGGCGTTCCCTCGAAATGAGCTGTGAAGGAGGGGGTTGTTCTTACGCATGCGCTCATTTCAAAACCTCAGTAACAGACTTTGGTTTCTCAGTCGTCGAAAACATCCTCTGTAACAACTTTAATTCAACAGAATCTTTGCTTGGAGAAAATAACCTGTTTGATTTTGGCCAAATTAAAGATACATTGTCTAGGAATTTGCATATGTGGTGCAGACTGAATTGAACAGGTCACAAACATTTTAAATACATTTGTCCTCAGGTTAAAGAAAACTGAATGTTTTGGATGGCTACAACTCAGTTTAGTATACTTGGAAAATCAACGATTAGACATTTAAAGGGGAATCCAGTTTTAATGCAAAAGGAAGCTGACGGATAATAATGTAAATATAATAATATTCACTCATCCCTTTTCTTAAACAATGGTTAAAAGGGTTGAAATGTGATGTTTATCATTTTATAAAACTTTTTGTTTTGAGGATGTTACCATAGACATGGAGTTTAAAAAAAAAACATTGCTACCTGAACATGCAGTTTTATTCTAATATTCGCTGAAATAATTTCAACTGCTGATTTTTGCTCAATAAGCTGCAAGATTCTGGAAATTGAGAATCACAATTCTCCCATCATTCTGAATAGACAACTTAAAAAAAAAAACATTTTAATTTACTGATTCTGACATCATGTTAGTTGCTGCAGTCTATTTACAAAAAACATTAATTATTTTGAATGAATTATTTTTTATTAAAAATATCGGTTTGAATAAATGATTCAATGACTCAATTATAAAGATGTCACTTGTTTCATAGATGAATCAACGTTTTAGAACAATTCTTTGTAATGAATGAATCAATGACAAATACATTTTTAACAATCATTTGTCACCACCTACTGGTGTAATGATGTAATTGATGCAATCTTTATTTGAAGTATCAAGTTACTTTCAAAGGCTGATTTACTCTATTTTGTTCACTTCCATTTGGGATGGGGGACTGGTTGTCTTCCTTGGTTGCGAGGAGTTTGGGTTTGCTCTCTTGTGAGGTTTATTTATTTGTTTGTTGCTTTATTTTTGCAAAATGGTCCACACATGCAAAGTTGGTTGATAACACAACTGCAATAAAGCAACAGCCTATAGTTAACACTTGTTTACAAAGTGCCATGGGAAGTCAAACTATCTACTTAAAATTTTCTTATACCGGACTTGTTGATTCTTGGAATACAGGGAGGTTTTTCCTAATGGGGATATCTGTCATATTAGCAGAACACATTTTACACATGAGGAAAACTAATGTTTAATCAATAATTCAAGAGGATCCATGATTCTAGCTTGTACTTGGCCTTATGAAAAAGTAGTTCTTGTAATTGTTTAACCATAGCATTTGTTACAATAAGGATATAATTACAGCTAGACCATCGATGGCTCCTCATTGCATGCTTAGGGCAATGTTAACTTTTTAACTTCAATGTTAACTTCTAAATAAAAATCTATTGCCTTGATATATTATATATTCTTGAACAAGTTAGTTAAAATGTACCACAATAAATACAATAGAACGTGATAAATTCTAGTAAAGGTGGTCATGAGAAGTTTAAAAAGCTTGCAAGATCATCATCATCATGTTTTCCCCTCTTTTCATCAGTCTTTTTACTGGCTGTTTTTAGATCATGATGACTTTCTCCATAACGTTTTACTACATTCTGAATAGAATTCAAATGAAACCCATTTGAATTCTATTGAGAACGTTCTATTTTATCATAGGAACGGCTCGCGCAAATCTTATCACACTTTTGGAGCGCGCTGGTGAACGCGCCTGCGGTGATTCGCGCGCGGTGCACCACTCATGCTTATAAAAGCTCCGAACACGCGATTTATAAAATTAATTAACAGCCTGATTCTATGTTTCGGTGTGGTGGTTAGACCGAGTACTGGCAACATGTGAGAAGTGGCGGTATGCAAGACAAAGCGTGGGTACGCTACAGATTAAAATAGAGAAGTGCCGGTGCGTACCGGCCCACTTTGAGCACTGAGTAAGATCGCGTGGGTGTTTGAATTCAGATTTTTTTATAATTAATCATGCAATTTTATTGCGTTATGTTTTCGCGCTGAATCGGTTTCGTTTTCGTAAGCTATTGAGTGAATAAATACAGAAATCCCTTCATTTCTATAAAAGAATCGAACCAATTTGAACTGGAACGCCGTCCCCCCTTGAAATTCACTCCGGGGACGCCGTCCCCCCGCGTTACCCCCCATTTCCACCCCTGGTTGTATCGGGATAACATCTGATGCTCGATGGTGGAAAGATTTTGCCTAAATTTAACCTAAAGTATTATTTTTATTAAACAATGTCTGATCCATGTTTCAAATTTTAAAGCAAAAACTTGTACTTAGTCATCTTATACATAACTAATGCCAACGTGCTAGTCGGAACTCTAAAACATCAGTTGGTGTGCCCCACTGCTCCACCTAAACTGTACTTTAGTCCATTACTAACCTGAGTGTAGATTTGTGGGGTTATATTACGTAATCTACTAGAGTCAATAATTTCAGAATAAGTCAGAATAAAATCAAATGTAACAATTTATTAGTCAGGTAAATGTATCATGCAAATTACATAACCACTTCAAAGATGATCAATACAAAACATCAAATGCTCAAAAATAGAGTAAAAGATGAATACCTGACATTAGAAAAAACTATTGCTGAGTGTCTGAAGGATACTCAGCAATGTGGGCTGATCTGATTACAGAATTGTGCCCTAAGCCTCCTGCCTCCTCTTTAAATACTCAGACCAAGACAGAAACTTCTTTCAAATGGAAACATGAGTTCACAATGGGAATTTGCATTAATCAGTGTCCTAGACTGAGTAGTTTACACCTTTTGGGGACAGAAGGCCATTTGCAAAGACCCTGTGAAGGTGGACATGCCCATTACAGAGAGCAAAATATCTCTAAAATCTTTAAACCTTTATTGCCTTCTGGTTTACTTTTGTGGGAATGAGACCTTTGTACCAGTCGCACTGAGACATTTCAAATGATACAAAACATGTATAGTGTTGTGTGATAATTGTTCACATTAAACCATATCGATTTTGAGTGAATTTCAGCCAGATAATCTCAGCATGTAGAGAGAAGAGTTGGGGGAAGAGGGGCTGAAGAAAAGGAAATCTAGATTAAGGCAATGCAGAGTTGTGATCGACTCAGTGTGATTGCATCTCGGATGGGGATGCTAATTTTGCAAGAGAGAGTTCAAATGTTAATTTCCTTTGTCTGAACCAAGAGAGGACTTCTCTCTGAGAAAACAGTCTGGCATCAGTCTTACAACATCAATACAAAGATTGAAAAAATACAAAGATCAAAAATTGAGCTGCACGTGGATGAGGTGTGTGGTTAAAGAAAATGACATCATGTGGGCGGACGCGGACGGCCGAAGTATATTTTGGGCTTAAGCACTAAGGGTGGGATGTTCGCCTGCATGTTGATTTGTGAGTGCTGATTGGCTGCTGTGCTGAATGCTGTGTGTCGATCAGTCTCTGCAAAACAGAGAGAGATCTAATCAGAAGGCATATTTTTTGTTGTTGTTGGGAAATTACGTTTTATGTGATGAAGTTTACTATGGTGTGCTAAAATTACTTGAGCTAAATTTACAACCCTTTTAAATGTAAATGACCGCTGTACACACCCAAATCAAGACTACACGAAATGTATAACATTGCAGGTAATTATTTAAATATTAAAATAGAGCACTGGGAAAAAAAAAAAAATTCACCTGGAAAATGCTGAGTGGCTGGTGAGCAAAGGTTAATGTCAAGTCCTGGAAGTCAAGAAAACAATTAGAAATAAAAAGAGAGAGATAAAAAGCATTTTCAATACTTTGTCTACAGCCTTTGTCTCAATTGTGCTGTTAATACAAACAATATAGACATCTCGTATGTACAGCTGTGACAGCAGCACATGGCTAGTGATAGCGGGTAATTTTGCCTGTGCAAATTAAGTAACCCGTAAGTATGTAATCTGTACATTGTTACTAATCCTGTGGTGTCTGATGATATATTTAAACAGGTAAAAGGGAAGAAGATGAAAAACAGAGACAGCAAGAGGAGGAGAGAAGACGTCTGGAACGTTTGGAACGCGAGCAAAGGATTCAACAGGAGCTGGACAGAGAGAGTGAATCATCCAGACTCAAGCTTTCTCGAGCAACAGAGCGTCTTCGTGAAAAACAGAGCTTCAGAGGTCGCGAGCAACATCATGAACGCACACAAGCTCTCCATCAGCAAATAGAAGATGACTCTGCTGCAATCGAGAGGGACGAGGTATGACTTTAATTCTGATTCAGCAACATAACTGTACATACCGCTTGTAATAAACTGTTACTTTTTACTCAGACCCATTTTTGTTTTGCATATTTATTTATGTAGGTTACTGATGTTGAAGAAAACTTCAAAGAACTTTTGTTAAAGTACCAGATCACAGAAGATAAAGAGATACAATGCTACCAGATCTGGGACAGGATTAAGACGCTCCAGAATGAACTTGCTGTTCAATATTGTAGAGAACACAACCTTTCATTATGGTCTCAGTTTACCTTTGATCAAGCTATAGGATATAACGAACTGTCTCTTACAGAGAAGCTCACAGTTCTCGAGGCATCTCTACAGTTCATTCTGCACAGTAGCACTGAAGATGCTAAAGATGACGAAGATCAGCCGCTTGGCTGGGAGAAGAAGTATGACTTTCTCTTTGGTTTGGTGGAGCAGCTTCATTCCACAAATCCAACTTTGGCAGAACACATTTTATTAAATGTACTTGACATGATCTCAGAGCTTTCACCACAAAGTAGGGACATTTTGGGTCAAATGTTGTTCAACAGGATCTGGACACCAACAGAAATAATGCTCTTCGTTTGTAAAAGTCCAGCTATCAAATGTGATCAACTCGATTCAGTTCTCCACACAGCACAAACCTACCACCTGGACTGCATCCACGTTCTCTCTGCTCTTACAAATGAAAACCCCTTAATGTTTCTTCAAGAACAAATAAAAAACGACAAGGACAAAGATGCTGATACAATTGTGAAGGAACTTCGTGAAGCAAACTGCCCAGAGAAAGTCTTGGTGCTGTTGAAGGATGTGCTTAGACACGTAGAGTTGGAACTCCCAAAATATCAATTGGTGGACCTTACTGAAGAACAAATTGCTGATTTGAGAAGGAAGATAACATCCCTTAATCTTACAAACCCAGATATCAACATTCTGAAAGACGTATTAATTGGAATGTCAATAGCAGTGCAAGACTGCTCAACAATCACCACAAAAGACAACACAAAGATTCAAGGCTATTTTCCAAGATGTACACAACTAGCGTCATTGCTTTTGCTCCTACTGGCACAGCTGACAGAAAATAAAGGATGTCTTCTAGAGATTGGCACAGGTGAGGGCAAGTCCTGTATCTTAGCCATGTTTGCAACAATCCTGGCCATTCGTGGAACAAAAGTGGACATTGTGACAAGCTCTCCAGTTCTAGCCCGGCGAGATCAAGAAGAATGGAAAAAGTTTTTTGAAATGTTTGGTGTCACCTCTTCTGTAGTACCTCCACGTTACTCAAGTAACTCTTCACCAGAGGAACAAGAGGAACATCTTAAAGATGCTTACAGACAACAAATAGTATATGGCACAGTGGGAGTCTTTGCAGCAGACATACTTAAACAGGAATTTGAGAAGAGGACTACTCGTGATACAAGGCCATTTGAGCTTGTAATTGTGGATGAAGTAGACTACATGACATTGGACAATGGAGTTCAAGTAACATTCTTGTCCCATGAATCTACTGGATTTAGGCATGTTGAGCAAGTCCTTTCCAACATATGGGCCATGATATCTACTTGTCAACCAATTGAAATGCTTGAAACAGGGGAGATAAAATGGGCGACAAGGATACAATATTTTCATAAAGCAATAACAGCAGCTGTTATGGGACTGGAAACATCAGACAGTTTTTCAGCAAATGAGATCTTGCTACCTGGAGTGACTTTGGGATTCTTCACCCAGGAGGATGTTGAAATGATACATCAAGCTGAGTGCAAGGAAGGAAATGAAGATGATGGGAATGAGGATGGAATGTCTAAAGCATTATCTGAATTCATGAAGAAACTTGGTGTTTCACAACAGTATGATCTTGTGAGTATATTTGAGGAGGTCTTGGAGAAGAGTGCAGTGTTTAAGTGTTATTCTTTAGAAAACAAGAGAGCAAAATGTTTTGAAGCTAAGGAAAAACAAGGTGACCTTAATGTTGAAATGCTGCTGCTGGAAGGAGGACTAGCATGCGAAATCATGTCTGAGAAACTGCTCGTTGATGCAACTGTAAGCACAATAAAGTCATCTGTCAAGTACTCAGATAACCCTCAAACAGCAGAAGAATCCAACAACTTCATTGTCATCCCTGTTTTCTTGAAAAGCTATGTTGAGAATCAGTTACCAGTTTTTGTTGAGAATGCACTAAGGGCTGTTGAGATGTCACAGGACCGCGAATACATGATTGTCACCTCACCGGCCGCTGAAAGAGACATTGCTGACAGTCATGACAGAGAAAAGTATAATGCAATAATTCCAGTGGACTTCAGAGCAAGCGGTGTGCTGGAGAAAAACAAGAAGTGGGGGAATGGTCTGCAACAGTTTTTGGAGTTCAAGCACCAACTTGCAATTTCACCAATATCCACCGTGACAAATTACATGTCAAATTTCCATTATTTTAAAAGGTATCTCAATAGGAGTGGTATATTTGGTGTTTCTGGTACATTAGGAGGTAAGGCTGATCGGGACTTTCTGGCAAGACATTATGAAGCACAGAGCTACACTGTACCTGCATATCGCCATAAAAGGGTGGTGGAGCTTCCAGTCATCCAGGTGAAAGGTGGGAATGACCAATGGATCCAGACTATTTGTGAAACTACATGGAAAGTAGCAGAGAGAGGACAAGTTGTCTTGGTAATTTGTGAAGATGTTAAAACAGCAGATGAACTAAAAGAGAAAATACAAGGCAGCGGCAAATTCAAGGCAGAACAGATTACCCTGTACACAATCAGTGAGAAACACAACATTGAAAGAGAGAAATTCTGTGCAGGCAGAATCATCATTGCTACAAATCTCGGAGGACGAGGGACAGACATAAAGGTCGATGAAAGTGTGAATAAGTGTGGTGGGCTTTTCGTGCTTCTTACTCACTTTCCACACAACCGAAGAGTCGAAAAACAAATATTTGGTCGTACGTCTCGAAAAGGCAATCCTGGGATGGTCCAGATGGTTGTGAACTGTGATCATCTTGCACCAGCTTACCAAGGTCAGTCAGTGGAAATCATGCGCCTGCTAAGAGAGAATTATGAAATTAAACGTATCCAGGACATGGAAAGTGATGAGCTGGTTGAAATAAACCTAAAGGAAAATCTGTTTTCCACATTTTGTATATTGCTGAAGGACTTTGATAAGCATTACACGCAGGAAGAAAAACTGGACCCCATGCAAATGCAGCTTGAAAATATTCCTGATTGCTTTAAACATCATCAGCCTAAGTTTGATTATCAGCCTGCCATCAATGCTTTGAAAGAATCTTGGGCCTTGTGGTTGACCCTTCATGAGGATCACATCAATAGGCATGATGACTTCAGACTTGAAGCAGACCTTATCAGGACAATAAATGAAACAAGTGGAAAGCTGCTGCGAGGAGAATGCGATAATTTCTACGATCACATCAAACAGGCAATTGTAAGAACTGATCTACACTGCCGTGATAAATCCAACAATGACTTTGGAGCCAAATCCTATTGGCAAAAAGTTGTTAACTCTGACCCACAGTACAAGGCTGTGGCACTCTATAACCAGGCGTACATCACCATCAACCTCAGTAAGGGTAACTATAAAGCAGACGCTATGAAACTGCTGGAAGATGCAAAGAAATCAATTGGCGTCTATGTCTCAGAAGTCTCAAACACAATGGTCTCATGTAACTTATCAGTCACTGGTAACAAAGATCAGAAAACAGACAACAACAACTTTCAGAGTCAAATGGAGGCCAGAATGAACATCTTTAAGTCTTGGATGACATACATTGATAATGCATTGAATAAACTTAAAGAGCTGGAGAAAAGCAACAGTGACGCCATTACAGAGGACTGTTCAGTCTACATGCTGTCTGAAGAAAAGAACTTCATCACCACTAATGAGCTGAGATCGTTATACGACTACGGCCTGGGTGTTGTTTTTGAGGTGAAAAATAAGCCCAAGTTTTGCATAGATGCTTTGATATGTTTCATACTCGGGGCTGTACAGGTTCTCGCTGGGGTTCTTGTTTGTGCGCTGTCACTTGGAACAGCCAGCCAGTTCGGAATGGGCCTGATTGCTGAAGGAGTGTCTGACATGATCAATGGAATAGAGGGGATGATAAAGGGCACGTTTGATTGGGCGTCATGGGCAATATCTAAGAGTATCAGCATCGGGCTTTCTTTGCTAACAGCTGGCTTTAGCGTTATCAAGAAAGCAGTTTCCACAGTGTTTAAAGTGACAAAAAGTCTCCTCAATGGTACAAAGTCTTTCTCTTCTGTTGCGAATGAATTCATCAAATCAGGAAAGGCAATGTTTACTTCATTTAAAGGAGGCGTTCAGTCTGGTTTATCGTCACTCAGTAAAGAATCTTTTAAGTCTGCAATGAAAAACATGACATCTTCAACAGTGGTCAAACAGAACTTCAAAGCTGCGACTAAATATGCAGTGCAGGAAATCGGGAAACAGTCTGTGCTCACTGCAGTGAACTACACAATCGATGCAGCACTTCAGGAAGTCTTTAAGAAGATTTTACAAAGCAGTTTTCAGAATGTCGTTACTTCATCCGTAGAGCAAAGCAGTGACCTGGATCAGAATCTAGTTGAATTCATCAGCTCAGGCATTCCGAAAGCTGCCTTGGAAAAAGAGAATTTCAAGATTGACCAGAACTATGAGGAGCAAGTTAAAAAATCAGTTGATATGTTCCTTGAAGAGATAACTCCTCACCTTATACTGGACTGTACCACAGCACAGGATGTTATCAGCAAACTTTCTGATGTGTGTGAAGCAGCAACAGAGATTATGAGTAAAGCAGAACTGTCAGGTGTGCTTGAAATGGCAAAGCTGGCCCTGAAAGTAGCCGAGTATGAAACTAAATTCTGTCAAATATTGGGTGCCATACCAACAAAGGAGATAATACAACAGAAATTTGTTCCTGAATTACTGGAGAGCATCAGTGAGCTTGAGAAAGAAATGACAAAGTATGACCAAGATGGACGACACAGTTTACAGGATGTACAACGCCTTAAAGGAGAACTTCTACCGATTATCGCACAGAAAGTTTCTGAACAATTCATCAGTTCCTGTTCTGAACACATAACTTCTTTAATGACCAGCACATTTAAGAAAAAGTTGAACAGTGCTGCAGAACAGGCGGTAGATAAAGTCATGCGCAGACATAAAACTCAGCAATTCTTCGATGATCAGAGAGGAAAACACAACAAGAAATCTGCGAGCCACAAGGAAGTGGAACAGCTGTCAGATGAGGACAAAACAAAACTACTGCAGTATACAGAAGATATGTGCAAAACTGATCAGCCTGTTACAGCCCTCGATGTGTACGTGCTCACAAAAAGTAACCTGCTCGATGGAAAAGGGATTCAACTCACTGTCGTTGATGAAAATGGAAAACAGCTCACTGATGAACGTTACCCAGGAACCACCAAATCAGCAGGCGATATAAAACTGAGATTGACCAAATCTGCAAAAGCCCCTCATACATTACAGTAAGTCTAATCATTAAAGCATTATCCTGCTCATGCATAGAAATTTTCAGTGTGAATAATGAACTCTGTGTACTGAATGTAAATACTTTTAATTTTAAAAACAGAGCTGATGCAGAGCTGTACAGCGGTCATTTTGACATTGTTCAGGATGATGGCAAGATAATCAGCGTTAACTCAGATCATCAGAATGCTCTTTATCATGCTGTAGCACAAGCAACTGGCAGAAAGATGGAGGAGGAAGCATTGATGCTACGCAAGAAAGTGAAAAATGAGGTGAGTTATGATTTCTTCAGGGGATGATGTGTGTCAAGTCAAGTCATCTTTATTTATATAGTGCTTTTTACAATGCAGATTGTGTCAAAGCAGCTTTAAAGTGATAACTGGTATATCATTTTGGCTGCACAGCAGCTTTTAAAGAATAGTGTCAATGCAGGCAGATCAACACTGTTGAATATCAAAAGGCGACAGCGGCAAGGAACCCAAACTCCAACAGGTGACATCAGGTGGCAAAGAGGTGTTAAAATGGAGAAAAAAACCTTGGGAGAAACCAGGCTTAATCGGGGGGCCAGTCCTCCTCTGGCGAACAGTGCTTTGTTACGATTCAGGTTGCTATCATAAGTCCGATGGGATTGCAACATTCAAAGTATTTATTTATATCAGAGGGAAATTCAGTTCATTCAATGACTAGAGATGATCAGGATTGTGTTTAATCTCACACTCTTCATTTCTCATTAGATCCAGACAAACCTTGAATCGTACACACCCCTGCTTATTCTCCAGAGAGGATATGACTTCTGTCACAAAAACCCCAGGAAATACAGCATAACTGGAGGGAGTAGAAAGGAGACAGACGTTGCACTGCAGAAATACTTGCAGAGTGTTAAATTCATCAGAAGTGATGAACGTATCCTCATCAAAATGTACCATCTTGGATTTGTTGGTGAATATAAAAGGTAAAGTTTTCTGTTATTTATTCAGAACAAAACAGCAGTGTGTATAAAGATCCACAAAGGAAAGAAAGAGAATTTACCTGATACACCAAACAATTATTAGAATTTAAGCATTGAAATATGGAGTACATCCATAATCAGGAGTGTTATGTGTCCATTTATTTGATTCCATAAAGCAACAGAAACTAGAGGAAGATCAAGCACTCACCTGAGCTCTAAATTAGCTTACTAGTTAAAATAAGCAGATTTCATGCTAATTTCATTCTCATTCTCTCTGGACAGAGTTCAAAGTGCTCAGAGGTCCGGTAAAAACAACACAGGAACACTCAACACGAGCCATATTCCACCGAAGGACTCCATCAGACTGGCTCAGACGGTCATAGAAAACTCAAACTCAGTGAGCGAGATTAAAATAAAAACCCAGAGCTTTATAAACTGATCAGCAGCATAAAGACTGACAATAATGGATTGAACCTGATTGCCATGGAGGTTCTGGGACAAGATCACAGACGAGCTTTAACTACGGGCCCAAGCAGCCGCTCACAGATGGCCAGGTAACGTTCACGGACACGTTTAAGACAATTCTACAGATTTACAATAAACACTACAGGAATTTGGAGTGGTATTACACATTAAAGATTTCTGTTTTTTATACAGGAAACTTCTAGCAGATGCCATTATTAATGGAGACGTGGTGCTTCTGCTGAAACGCTGCATGATTCTGAACCACCCTCTTACCTCACAAAAGCTCATAGAAGCTCTAGGTAAGAAACTATGAGGTGTTAAACTTGCAAAACACATGTATAATCTACCCTCCAACACATTCTGTGAGTTATCAGGGTGTTTATGGTAGATATGATAATGTAATTTTGCCATTTGAGCCATATATAACTATACAGAAGAAATAACAGTCTCTAAACCGAAGCTTTGGTGCAACATTACAGAAGTCACAGACAACACTGAATACACTCATCAACATGTAGCACAAAAATGAGAAGACAAAGTGGCAGTAAACACAGCAATAAATACAGCACAAGATATTAAATGTACAGCATAACCCAACTGAGAGTCTAAAAGTAAAAGAGCGGTCGTGTTTCTGCACTTAACATTCTTGTGTGTAATTCCAGGTGAAAGCATTTCGTCTCAGTGTCACGTTTTGTCCGATGAAGGCATCCGAGGCTACTACAAAGCAGGATACCGAAACCTGGTGTCGGAGTACAGCCACATGGGAATCCTGGATCAGAAGCAGCGTGAGCGTCTGGATGAGTGGGTGACTCGGGACCTGCATGAGGACACCAACACTGTCGAATACGGCCAACTTCTGCAGGGATTAAAGTCATAATGAACACGTGTTCACTTCAGATGAAGATGATGGTTATAGAAAGTAGGAAATGATTGATCTCTGCCACTGAAACTGCATTTACTGCAAAAAATAAAGATGACTTGTTCTGTTGGTTGATCGTTTTGGTACTTTTAAGCATTTATTTCTAGGAAGGAATGATAGAATAAGAGCAAAAACTCAAAATCAGTAAAAAATGTCTAGAAACATTGTGATCTATTGAAAATAATTGTGTTTTATTATAGTTACTTCAGTTTGCATGGTAATAATGTTCTAGTGTGTGTTTGAGGTTTAAACATGTAGTGGTTCCAAATATTACATGCTTGTTCCAAACATAAGAATGGTGTTGAGTTTGAGTACGTTTCAAAAATATATAACAGTAATAAAATCAATGCAATGTTCAAAAAGCAATGTTCAGCTTCTCTTCAGTAGACTGATGTACACATTACTGCTCTGTGGTGTAGATCATGTCCTATTTTATGCTTCTTTCTGATTAAATGTAAGAAAAATCATTTACTCGAAACTGTGTGCTGAATTTATAATCACACAATTCTTCATAATCTGTGAAATGAAGGGAGTTTTTGATAATCTACATTTTACACGTCTTGTTACTGATCTGAATGGATTTATAATTGTAACTGATCTAATTTCCTGAAAATTTTGCCAATAAAATTTGATTATTTTACACTGTACCCATTTTATTCTTATATAAGAAACTGGGAAAGTAGGAAAGAGATAAATGACTAAACACATGGTGGACTTGATTCAATTTAAAAGTCTTTGCTACTGATAAAGACTCTTTGTCGCCATCTAATAGTGAAATAATGTAACTGAATAATGTTTATATAAAATAAAATATTTATTCAGCATTAGTATTTCAATGATCAGTAATAATGTTAGAATATATGAGAACATGTTATAAAGCACATTCTACCAATGTATAATCTACCAATACCAAACAACTGTTTAAGGCAGTACAGTTACAACTCTATTATTTCAAGTTATCAAAATGCTGAATGCTTATGTACACTGCGGCTAGTTTTGTGCTTTTTGCATGCGTGTGTACAGTGTGATATATTTTATTGTAATACTTAGAAATGTGTTAAAAATTTTGAGGGTGTGTAAATGATGACAGACTTTTTGGGTGAACTGTGCATTTAATACCAATAGGCAACAGCAGTCCACAAACTTGAAATGCCAAGTGTTTATAAACCTGTTGTCTAACAAAAGACACCATTTAATAAAATGTGTTTATTCCAAACTCACTTCATAATATCAGCTGTCGTGTTTGAAATAACTTACATTTCGGATCTAAAGCAGTTTTTTATCATAGAAAGGCAGTCAATATATCAAAGTATTCAATACAATGAAGGCTATGTCGATTATCATTGCATTATAAATGTACTTTATCATTATGAAAATACCTAAAAGTCTTAAAGAACTCAAATACACCATATATTGTGGCAGTCGTGTGTTTATTGTCTTCATGTTCAATCAGTTTCTATCTTCTATTTGTTCAGCTACAGCAATAGCTTGATGCCTTTGTCCACATTAGGGATTTCCTAGAATGTCATGGCCCGGTTTCACAGACAGGGTTTAGATTAAGCCAGGATTAGGCCTTAGTTTAACCAACATACCTTAGGAAAAAATATTACTAGTGTGCATCTTCACACAAAACAATGGCACTGATGTATTGTAAGATTTGTCAGTGCAAGTTGCTTTCAGTTAAAACAGCCCAAACAGGCATTTTATGCTGCTTTCATATTTCGAAACTTTAATGCGTTGAGCTCATAATCACGACTTCAGAAGTGGGGAAATAAAATTTCCGATAGCACGGGAAGGAAGCACAAGTTTTAAGACTAGGCTTAAGCCTTGTCTGTGAAAATGGAGGCATAAGTAGTGGGCAAATTCCAAACGGAAGGAAGCATCCCTATGCCCTACTCCCTTCGAAGGGCAGAGACTTCCTTGGAGGGAGCAGGGCACTTGCGTGCCATTATGTAGCCATTTGGAAAAGGGAGCAATGAATTTCTTCATTATCTTCACCTGCAATGTTTCCATGAAAACGCAGCACAGTGTTGGTGTCCATCAGCTTAGCTGTTCTTATGACAGAAATGTCTTATTGTTGTTAACATAGCTGTTGCAAATAAATATATATATATATATATATTAAGATATGCTATGTGTGTGAGCGTATTTCTCTGTTCTCAACTTTCAAACTTGCCGTCTCTCTCCTACAAATGGAGTCCCCTTCTCAAAGTGCCCTTCAAGGGTGCAAAAATGCTGTTTGGAATTTGCCCAATATTTACTTCTGTGAGGCATATTAAAAGTTTCTGCAGGAGGGCGCCCTCTAGCTTCCAGTCTGAATGAAATGGATGCGTGTTTAGCGCTCAGTAATGCTCACTCTATCCTTGACATGTTTGTTGATTTCTTGAACACAATGGCCAGTCAGAGATTAGAATTAAGAACTTAGAATTAAGTTAGAAATAACTCAACCACGGAACTTTTCGAGATTGTGATGAACTGAGTTCCTTCAAAGAGGGCAACAAAAATAGCAGGTGCGAATCTGAGGTTTTAAAATGACATGAATCAACATAACACAAAAAAGTACTATTCAATAGAAATTAGACACCGACTGCAACTGAACAATATTTGAAACAAAAGCAAAGCAAATGTTTAGGTGTGGTATCGTTCATTGTACATGCCAAAGGAAAAAAAAAGGCATAAAGGCAAATTATAGACAATAAAAATGCCTACAAGAAGTGGCCATGGCCAAATAACTTGTGATGAACATGCCAGAGTGGAGAGTTGTGAGAGCGTCACCTGGTGAGTATGATAGAGGCCACATTTAAAAGGTCATGTCATTTGTGAACTGTTCACATTTCAGGTCTCTCTAGTGAAAATCTTCTCACACTGAAGGCACAGAAAAGGCTTTTCTCCAGTATAAAGCCTCATTTCACTTTAAAAAGAAAATTACACCAAGCTTTGATCACCCTCAAGCCATCCTAGGTGTGTATGAAGCTGAAAAAGTGCATCCATCATAAACACATTCCACACGGCTCCAGTGCGTTAATAAAGGCCTTCTGAAGTGAAGCAATGTGATTGTGTTCTTCTGCAAGAACCAATGAGGTTCATTCTCGTGTTACGCAGCACGTTTGAGCTTTAGCAAGAACCAATGAGGTTCATTCTGTGTTACGCAGCACGTTTGAGCTTTAGCAAGAACCAATGAGGTTCATTCTCGTGTTACGCAGCACATTTGAGCTTCAACAAGAACCAGTGAGGTTCATTCTCGTGTTACGCAGCACATTTGAGCTTCAACAAGAACCAGTGAGGTTCATTCTCGTGTTACGCAGCACGTTTGAGCTTTAGCAAGAACCAATGAGGTTCATTCTCATGTGTTACGCAGCACGTTTGAGCTTCAACAAGAACCAGTGAGGTCCATTTTCAAGTGTTACAGAGCACATTTGAGCTTCTGCAAGAACCAATGAGGTTCATTCTCGTGTTATGCAGCACGTTTGAGCTTTAGCAAGAACCAATGAGGTTCATTCTGTGTTACGCAGCACGTTTGAGCTTTAGCAAGAACCAATGAGGTTCATTCTGTGTTACGCAGCACGTTTGAGCTTTAGCAAGAACCAATGAGGTTCATTCTCGTGTGTTACGCAGCACGTTTGAGCTTCAGCAAGAACCAATGAGGTTCATTCTCGTGTTACGCAGCACATTTGAGCTTCAGCAAGAACCAATGAGGTTCATTCTCAAGTGTTACGCAGCGTTTGAGCTTCATCGAGAACCAATGAGGTTCATTCTCGTGTTACAGAGCACATTTGAGCTTCACAAGAACCAATGAGGTTCATTCTCGTGTTACGCAGCACATTTGAGCTTCAGCAAGAACCAATGAGGTTCATTCTCATGTTACGCAGCGTTTGAGCTTCATCGAGAACCAATGAGGTCCATTCTCAAGTGTTACAGAGCACATTTGAGCTTCACAAGAACCAATGAGGTTCATTCTCGTGTTACGCAGCAC
>RJVU01039986.1:131131-200989 GCA_003731715.1 Anabarilius grahami | reverse complement strand
AGTGCCGGGATCCGAACGCCACGCTCCCAACATGAAACAAGGCACGAAGACAAGAGAGCGCACGGCTCGAAAACACTCGAGACCGTACGCTCACACAAAAAACAGGACCAGAACGGGAGTGTCAGAGCTCTGTCACAAAACCAAGAAATAAACTAGACAGAAGTGACAGAACCCTGACAGTTTGAGCTTCCGCAAGAACCAATGAGGTTCATTTTCCTGTGTTACTCAGCACATTTGAGGTTCAGCAAGACCCAGTGAGGTTCATTCACTTTTTACACAGCATGTTTGAGCTGCAAGAACCAATAAGGTTTGTTCTCACTCGTCAAGCATGTATGGTTGAGCTTCTGTTTATATACGCTGATGAATATTTATATGGGAATAAAAGTCTAAATTCAATCAATTCATCATATAACAAAATAATACATAAAATAAAATTTGGACTAAACCACTCTGTTCATATGGATTAGTTTTACAATCTCTTAATGACATTTTGTAGCAACAAAGTAGTAGTTGCATGGACTGAAATCTCTCAATGGAGGAACAGAAATCTCTCAGATTTCAAAAAAAATATATTCATCTGTGTCTCAAAGATGAACCAAAGTCTTAAGAGTTTGGAATGACATAAATGTTTTTATTTTTTTATTTTTGGGTGAACTAACCCTTTAAGGTTTACTTTATGATTGAAAGTCTTTCCAGTGATGACAACGCTGCTCTCCAATGCGAGTTATTATGTGCCTCTTAAGGCGTTTCTTTCTGTGAGATTCCCCCTCATTTACAACATCAAAAACACAGCTCTCTCGAGTAAATCCTTATGTGGCAATTTAGGGTTTATTTACATGTGAAACTGATCACATGGCTTCTCTCAAGAAATGCTCTTTCCAAACATTTTGCAGGTGTAAGGACTCTTTCCATTGTGAATTCTCATGTGGACTTCAAGGTTTCCTTTTCAGGTGAAACTTATTCATCACTGTCTGCAGGTCAAAGGCTTATTCCATTGTGAACTTTCATGTGCCTTTTAAGGCTTCCTTTTTCAGTGAAACTCTTTCCACACTGTTGGCAGGTGTAAGGCTTTGCTCCAATATGAGTTCTCATGTGGACGTTAAGGTTTCCTTGTTGATTAAAACTCTTTCCACACTGTTGGCAGGTGTAAGGCTTCTCTCCAGTGTGAATTCTCATGTGGGCGTCAAGGTGTCCGTTTTCAATGAAGTTCTTTCCACACAAATTGCAGGTAAAAGGCTTCTTTCCATTGTGAGTTCTTAAGTGCCTTTCAAGGCTTCCTTTTTCAGTGAATCTTTTTCCACACTGTTGGCAGGTGTAAGGTTTTGCTCCAATATGAGTTCTCAAGTGGACTTTAAGGTTTCCTTGTTGAGAGAAACTCTTTCCACACTGTTGGCAGATGTAAGGCTTCTCTCCAGTGTGAATTCTCATGTGGACATCAAGGTGTCCGGTTTCAATGAAGTTCTTTCCACACAATTTGCAGGTAAAAGGCTTCTCTCCATTGTGAGTTCTTAGGTGCCTTTCAAGGCTTCCTTTTTCAGTGAAACTCTTTCCACACTGTTGGCAGGTGTAAGGCTTCTCTCCAGTGTGAATTCTAATGTGGGCTTTAAGGTGACCATTTACAGTGAAACTCTTTCCACATTGCGGGCATGTGAAAGGCTTCTCCCCAGCGTGAATTCTCATGTGGGTGCTAAGGCTTCCTTGTTGAGTGAAACGCTTTCCACACTCGTGGCATTCGAAAGGCTTCTCGCCAGAGTGAGTTCTCATATGCCGGGTAAGGCTGTTCGTGCCTGAGAATTTCTTTCCACACTGACGACAACAGTCCTCTCTTGAGTGAATCCTGAAGTGGTTATAAAGGTTTACCTTACGTGTGAAACTCTTTCCACACTGATCACATGTGAACGGCTTCTCTCCAGTGTGAATGCTCATGTGATACCTAAGGTTTAGTTCTGTTGTGAAGCTCTTTCCACACTGTTGGCAGGTGTAAGGTTTCTCTCCATTGTGAATTCTCATGTGGACTTTAAGGTGTCCATTTTGAGTGAAACTTACTCCACACTGTTGGCAGGTGTAAGGCTTCTCTCCGTTATGAATTCTCATGTGGACTTTAAGATTTCCATGACAACTGAAACTCTTTACACATATAAAGCAAGTTAAAGAACTTCTTGTTCCTGTCTTTTGAGCTATTTTTCGTGAGGAAGTCTGTTCATCCTGTGAGAAACTAAAAGATTTTTCTCCAGTAATTAAATCATGATGTATCTCATACTGCTCTTTCTCTTCATTTTCATTGAGTATTTCACTCTCCTCTTTCAGTGGCGTCAGGTCTAAGACAAAAACAGACAAATACAAATTAACCCCAGTTCATTGGCAAAAAGCAACAAAACATTTAGGCATCACAACCAACAACATGTATTCTAGTTCATAAATGTTAACTGTAACCACAGAATCTCTTTTCAATTTTGGTAACACTTCGCTCTCTTTTTCAGAGAAACAGCATTTCTGAATTTTAGTCAGGATTTAAGCCCAACTGTATTACTTATGATTACAGCTATATCTTTCTTCTAGTGCAAATAGATATTTCGAGAACATATGAGTATAACATTCTCCCTAACATCTTTAGCTCAAGATTTGTGTTGACATTTGTGGACACTCATTAACACAGGTTCTGTCCAATCGATTCAACTGCTACCACTTTGTTAGTATAAATGAAGAGACATCTCATCAAATACAAGTATGGTGTGCCACAGGGCAACATATTGCAGAAAAGAAGAAAAAAAAAGAATCAAAAGAATGAAAAAGGCAAGGAAACTATATTTCTGACAGGAATGGCTGATGGAGTTTACATGGCTTAGATAATGCAAAAACACCAATACCAGGAACTGTATCTTCAGCTCTCAATGAGGTCTAAAACCAAGTTTTTGAGGCAACCTGGCACCGCACAGTTAAAACATGACACATTAGTTGAGCACAACAGCAGCTTGAAGCATAAAATGTGTTGAGACAAATACAATAATTAAACTGCATCGCCAAATCCAGCAGCATTTCACAGAGTGGAAGCTAAAATTTTGTCAGCAGATGAAGCTGAAATGGTAGTGAAATTTAACAGGATATTTCAAAGCTAAGGAGAAACTCCCAGAGTTTTTCCTGCATTGATAATATTTTGGCTGCTGCCAAAATAAATCTTCATTCCGCAAAAGATTTATATGATCATTTAAATGTGACGATACCTGCCATTCTTGCAGTACTGAAACCCACTGATAGTTTTAAAGCGCTCCCCCCATGAGTGCTGAATTTTCTTGCTCAACTAACTGGTAAACATTCCCCAACTTATCCTTTGATCTCACTCTGCCTCTCTCTCTCAGTGTGTGTCTGTTTGTTTGCCAGTCTATTATTTTATATAGTAGAAATAAATGGTGTAAAAAAGATATGGGACTCTTCCAGTTTCCATTTTTGTCATTAATTTATCCCTTGCCATGGCAACATCGTAAGACAGCCTTTGGAGCAGTAGTTAAAAACTCTGTGGATTTTTTAAATCAAGCTCTAACAAACATATCTGACATCCTGTTGGTCGGAGCTAATGACTGTAAATTAGAAAGTTGTCCGGCTCAATGAGAACAACAAATGTACCAAGTTTGGTGACTGGACTGTAGGTAAAACTAACCTCCAACTTTATTTAAAAGGTGGCGCTATAGAGCCACTCTTTCACACCTACTTCTAATACTTTGTCCATATCTTCTGGCTGACAACCCTGATGTGTGTGTTGAGTTTCATACAATTTGAAGCATGCGAAGTGTCTCAAAAACACCTAAAAAAAAATCAAAGTTTAACACGTTGCCATGACAGCAGTATTTAAGATATCAAGAATCATTTCACAGGTCTACACCTGCAGTGTCTTTTCCAGGTATCCATTTTTTTTATTTTGCTTTAACATACCTGCCTAACATATCTTTTTTAGTAAGTGTTTTATTTTGATTGCTCTTTATTTTAAAATTATTCGTTTTAAATGTTATTTTTTTTATGATTTAATTACATAATAGCTTTTCATTAAACTCACTAACCATCTGCAGTTCCTTCACAAACCCCTAGTCTGGGAAACCCTGACTTAATGTAATATTTAATACACTTCATGTTGTTGATAAAGAAAGGAATATATTTCCTATTTCTTGGTTTGTTTTTTATCAATATGTTACAAAATTACCCTATTCAAATCAATGTGATAAATGAGTTTGGTCAAATGTAATCTAAAAGTAATCAAAAAGTAGTCAGATTACATTACCTTACATGTGTAATGCAACGGAATATGTTACTAATTTTATTATGTAATTTAACTTAGAATCAGTAACTGATTGTAAGTAATCTACCCAGCTCTGTTTACAGGTATGTTTTGGCTGTTGGGGAAAACTTGAAGAAAAAATACCAACTAAAATAATTCTTTATTGTCCTCGAAAGGCAATTTATATATCCAGCAGTTTGCATACATGTACAGAAACACAATGCACATTTAAAAACATGATTGCTGCAGGAATAAACAAATTCGTAAATCTATACAACAACGTGGAAGTCGGATCTACTCAGGTTGAGGCAACATTAGGTCATGTGATCTCAATGTCTCTCCAATAAAACTGCCTTACTTAGGACACTCATATGACATTCCTCAAAAATATCACTCATTTCTGTAGAGCTGGACATGAGTTCAGCTTTGAGAATGAAACCAACCTGTTTGTTCCTCAGTTTCTTCATGTTTCACTCTGAATGTTTCTTCAATCTTCACATCTTCACTCTCCTCTTTAATAAACTCCATCTTTATAATAGTGTCACGAGGATCTCAGTCGCTTCACCAGGAGTTTTTCCTCCGTTTATGAACACTTTGTCCTGTTTAAGATGAGAATCATTAACAGAAAGAAAAATACATCCAATCTAAATCTCTGAGTGTCTCAATCAGATCTAGTTCAGTAGTCTCTCTGGTGAGAGTCAGAGTGAGAGTTAATGGACTTCAATGATCTGATTAGACAAAAAAGCTACAAATTAATAAAAGAACAAAAACCACACTTCATATTTAGTTATATTTATTGATTTGTATCTTATAACAGACACATACAATAAATGCATATCATTAATTAAGCTTTCATGAGAATAAACATTAGTAAGAGAATCAGATTTAATGGAGTTAAATCACCAGATTAGACATTTTGTCCTACAAATTAAGAGCAAAAATTTATGAAACTTCATATTTAGTTATTGTTTTAAGTTTATATGTATTGATTTGTTTATTATAATAGACGCATACAATAAATGCATATCATTAATTAAGCTTTCATGAAAATAAACATTAGTAAGAGAATCAGAGTTAATGGAGTTAAATCACCAGATTAGAAATTTTGTCCTACAAATTAAGAACAAAAATTTATGAAACTTCATATTTAGTTATATTTATTGATTTGTATATTATAACAGACGCATACAATAAATGCATATCATTAATTAAGCTTTCATGAGAATAAACATTAGTAAGAGAATCAGAGTTAATGGAGTTAAATCACCAGATTAGACATTTTGTCCTACAAATTAAGAACAAAAACTTCTGAAACTTCATATTTAGTTTATATGTATTGATTTGTGTATTATAATAGATGCATACAATAAATGCATATCATTAATTAAGCTTTCATGAGAATAAAGAGTTAATGGACTTCAATGATCTGATTAGACAAAAAAGCTACAAATTAATAAAAGAACAAAAAACCACACTTCATATTTAGTTATATTTATTGATTTGTATCTTATAACAGACACATACAATAATTGCATATCATTAATTAAACTTTCATGAGAATAAATTTTAGTAAGAGAATCAGATTTAATGGAGTTAAATCACCAGATTAGAAATTTTGTCCTACAAATTAAGAACAAAAATGTATGAAACTTCATANATTAATAAAAGAACAAAAACCACACTTCATATTTAGTTATATTTATTGATTTGTATCTTATAACAGACACATACAATAAATGCATATCATTAATTAAGCTTTCATGAAAATAAATATTAGTAAGAGAATCAGAGTTAATGGAGTTAAATCACCAGATTAGAAATTTTGTCCTACAAATTAAGAACAAAAACTTCTGAAACTTCATATTTAGTTTATATGTATTGATTTGTATCTTATAACAGACACATACAATAAATGCATATCATTAATTAAGCTTTCATGAAAATAAACATTAGTAAGAGAATCAGATTTAATGGAGTTAAATCACCAGATTAGAAATTTTGTCCAACAAATTAAGATCAAAAACTTCATATTTAGTTATTGTTTTTAGTTTTATGTATTGATTTGTATATTATAACAGACACATACAATAAATGCATATCATTAATTAAGCTTTCATGAGAATAAATATTAGTAAGAGAATCAGATTTAATGGAGTTAAATCACCACATTAGAAATTTTGTCCTACAAATTAAGAACAAAAATGTATGAAACTTCATATTTAGTTATTGTTTTAAGTTTATATGTATTGATTTGTTTATTATAATAGACGCATACACTAAATGCATATCATTAATTAAGCTTTCATGATATAAACATGTTTAATTAGCATGTAATGACACCCTTGTGACGTGCAGGTGTCGTCAGCGGGCGCTGCTTCAAGTGAATCATTTGGTGAATTAGTTCAAATGACTCGCAGTTTCGCTCGGTTTCTCCCACCACTGACAACAAACCAGTGCCTGAATTCGTGTTTGTGATTTACTGATTCATGATATAGTTTAAGAAGCGAAATAAGACTCATCTTTTCTGTTATTCACGTGTGGAAACGCGTTACTCACTTAAATATCGTTCATTAATGTTAGATAAAGCATTACAGCGTCACATTCAATCATAAATTATTCGAATTGAGGTTATTGTAAAAAACTAGAAAATTGTCTGAACGGGTCGCATCGACTTAAACATTTAAAATGCTTAAAACACAAACCTTTCTTCGGCCGAATCACAACAGATGCAGGAGCGCGACGCAGCCTTATGACGTCACATCGACACACCAAAATAAAAGTCCCGTTCACAACTTCAGAGGATAAAATCACAAAAGTGCATAATAATAAAACTGCGTCAGAGTAGTGAATCCTTGGTCAAATATATATTTAAATGCATGTTGTTCTGTAATTTCAGAGTGAGACTGGGTGCAGAAACCATTTATACCATTCTTCGGCAACTTGTTTTTCTAACAATACCTTTTTTAAATGTTTTTTTTAAGCTTTTTTTAAAAAAAAACTATTTTACTATTATAATATAAACATGGTGTCTCAATAAAATTAAACCTTTATTAGAGTCACAAACTACTAAAAAAATGTTTTGCAATTTTTGTACACTGATGTAGAGCTAACAAGTTAGCATTTTTATCTCCTGCTTGAACCTTATGAAGCATTTTTATAGTACAGACCTTTTCGCATTTTATAACACATATATATATGTATATAGTGGCCAAAGTCATGTCTGTTTTGCACTTTATTCAAACATTTTTTAAATATATATGTATATATATTAAATATTTTGTATGCATGTTGAGTAGTTGTGTCTGTTATTATTATTCCCAGCCTATATATTTCAATAAATCACTATGTAGCAGGTATTAGCTATTTTATTTAATGTTAAAATGACCACTGAAAAGGAAAGTCACCTGAACGTGTGAGCAAAAAGCGAGATGAGATGTGCACTTGTGAGGAACTTCAAATTTCATCTTGTACTGTAAGCCATCGACTATAAGAGGGTGATTGAGAGGGTTTGTAGAAGTAAAGAAACAATTAATTAGTTTTATCTCCTGCAAAAAACATCTTTTCCCCAGAATCCTTGGGTTAAGCCCTACAAACTGTAACAAATTTTTACACCATCTTTAATATTCTTAAAAACCTAAGAATTTTCACTGTGTGAAAATGAATGTGTACCAATTATGAAAATCAGCCACAAGGTGGCACTATAATAACCAACTTTACATTTTGGCCAATAACTCCACAACCATGTGTNTATATGTATATAGTGGCCAAAGTCATGTCTGTTTTGCACTTTATTCAAACATTTTTTAAATATATATGTATATATATAAAATATTTTGTATGCATGTTGAGTAGTTGTGTCTGTTATTATTATTCCCAGCCTATATATTTCAACAAATCACTATGTAGCAGGTATTCGCTATATTATTCAATGTTACTTTATGGGTTTTAGTGAAAATGACCACTGAAAAGAAGAGTCAACTGAACGTGTGAGCAAAAAGCGAGATGAGATGTGCACTTGTGAGGAACCTCAAATTTCATCTTGTACTGTAAGCCATCGACTATAAGAGGGTGATTGAGAGGGTTTGTAGAAGTAAAGAAACAATTTATTAGTTTTATCTCCTGCAAAAAACATCTTTTCCCCAGAATCCTTGGGTTAAGCCCTACAAACTGTAACAAATTTTTACACCATCTTTAATATTCTTAAAAACCTACTATACCAGTTAAAATCTTACTGGTATTTGTCATTATCTCACATAAAAGAGTGTATACTTATTTATTGAATATTGAAAACTTATTCAGTCGTGCCTGCTTCTGTTTTTAAAAGATAAAATATATGTTTGTCACATTTCTTTAGAAAGAATGTGCATTTCTATTAATTTTCCACAAAATTATGTTATGATGCATTAGTACAGTATCAACAAAGGCACAGAGAAGAGACAGATGAAACATGAAACCAAATAAATACACAATTATAATCATATATGAGTTGTTTAATCTGTCATTTTTATAATCATATAAGTTCTTCAAGCAATCTATGGTATTTTCTATAAACGTGTATTTATTATTGCAATGATAAGCATAAGTAACATTGCATATTAATATATCTCGGACTCATACGGTGATCAGAATCCCCATTGGATCGCAATCAGAAGTTATTTTAAACAGTCACTCGTGTCTAAAAGGTGAGTTTTGAACGGAAAACGGTTTTAAATTTCTTAAATGCTGAAGTTAGCTGATAGCCTGGTGTAATAACATGGGAAATGAGCAGATAAACTTAGCTTTTGTTCATGACCACTCCCTCAAGCCCCAGGAAACCCACACCATATAATGGGTGTGCTTAAAAAACAACAACATTATAATTCCACAACCATATGATCCATAAAGTTGAAAATTGGTATACTTTATTTCGCCCTTACATATCCTCTAATATGTCTAATATGACACTGTCTAATAACAGTAAATCTGAATGGCCTACTGCTACAATAATGTATTTGTACACTGTGTATGTGTATGAAAATGTATGTGTACCAATTATGAAAATCACCCACAAGGTGGCACTATAATAACCAACTTTACATTTTGGCCAATAACTCCACAACCATGTGTGGCAGAATCAATTGTCTTTTCTTCTGAAACATTGCTTTCAGCTCTATCATTTACTTATTATAATTTATTTGATTTATTTTTATAAATATGACTTTCTTCTCCTCCTTGGCTGTTTGTCAGAACTTAACCAAACTTTGCACATATCAGCTCTAGACCATTCTTGGACAAACTCAGGGTTACAGGATTCGTTTTGAGTTGACAAAACCAAACCAATTCTACCAGGCTTTGTTGGTACCATGACGCTGATCATCAACTTTCTCTGTCAACTCAGGCTCTGATTATTCCACGAGCGTGTGCACATCAAAGCATGATGTCGGCAAGCCATGGACAAGTTTTATAGCATGGTGGCTCCCAGCATGCATTCCGACAGGAAGCATGTCACCGTTGTTGAGATTCATACACTTATTCTTGATAACTGTGTGTCTGAGGCTACGTTCACATGGTCAGTCCAATTCTTATTATTTGTGTATTCAATTTGAATATGATCTAAATCGCTGACTGTCCACACTGTGTATCATTGAAGTGTTCAGATCCGATTTGTGTGTCCCTTTTATTCAGAATATCAGTGTTAGTTTCTATGGTAATGACACGTCGCGTTAGTAGGCATACATCAAAATCAAAAAACAAAAACAGTAGTAATCTGGAGGGGTTTGCAATACAGATGTCTTATTTGTACCTTTGAGAATAATCCCATGGCGTTACATAAAGAAAACTGTAGTAATCATGTGTTGTTGTTTTTTTGATTGATTATCATTATAATTACTACCATGGTTTAGTACAAATATGGTTACTGTAGTGGTAAACATTGTAAATTTGTTATTACTGCAGTTTCACTACACACATACTATAACTGAACTAAGGTTACTGTAGAAAAACCATGGTTAATTTTCACAAGGGACTGCCAGTGACAGGCTGTTGTACCTCACTTTTTTAAACCAGGGGTTAAATATCGTGTTAGTGCTGTCGCTTCAACCCACAGAGTTGCAAAACAACCTGCAGCAACAGTGAAAAAGTAACCCAACTGCAGGAAAATCGCGGAAATTACAGCGCGCTGTCATATGGAAGTCAACACGGGCGTTTAAATAAACTCGTAATCGCTTACTTTTAGTTTGATCTGCCACAAAAGCCTGTGATGTGCAGGCAATTTGAAATATAAATACAATGATGTGACAAAAGAGAGCAGAGTTTTGAAACTTTTATGATACAACTTTGAGTATGTCAAATCCTTAAATAGACTCCCATGAGAGCAGAATCATGATGAATGTTGATCTCAAGTGACGTGTAAAAACAAAAACAAAAAGCATGAACTCTGATATGACTGTTCACAATGCGATCGCATTACAAAACATCTGACCTGTATCAGATTTAATACCACATATATGGAAGTGGCACAAATCGAAATTGAAAAGATCAGATTCCATGTGGTTTGTACTGTTCACACTGTCATCAGGAAAACAGATATGAGTCACATGTGGGCAAAAAAATCTGATTTGGGCCACAATTACCTGCACTCTGAATGTAGCCTTAGTTGCTTTTTTTCCTGTTCTTGTTGTTCTCTCCTTTGGCGTTTCTGCTTGTTAAAGGATTAGTTCACTTTCAAATGAAAATTACCCCAAGCTTTACTCACCCTCAAGCCATCCTAGTGTATATGAACACAATCGCCTTCCGTATTCAAGTTACGAAGAAAGTGTAAACTGGCGTCGCATCAAGTTGAGTAGGACTGGAAGCGGGACAACGGAGTTGGAGATCCACATGCAGATTTTATTTACAGAAAGAACGTAGTCATACAGGCAGTGGGTCAAACACCAGCAAACAGGAACAAGAAGGCAAGGCAAAAGAGTAATCCAAAACACAGGCTGGACAGGTGGCCAGGGCGAAGAAGACTGGACAAACGGCCAGGGAAGACAGACTTGAAGACCCCCACAGCGGAGCAGATGACCACCAAAGCAGTTCAGACGGGCTTGAAGACCCCCACGACAGAGCAGACGTCCACCAAAGCAGTTCAGACGGGCTTGAAGACCCCCATGGCGGAGGAGACGACCACCAAAGCAGTTCAGATGGGCTTGAAGACCCCCACGACGGAGCAGAAGACCACCAAAGCAATTCAGACTGGCTTTAAGACCCCCACAGTGAAGCAGGCGACCACCAAAGCAATTCAGACGGGCTTGAAGACCCCCACGGCGGAGCAGACGACCACCAAAGCAGTTCAGACGGGCTTGAAGACCCCCACGGCGGAGCAGACGACCACCAAAGCAATTCAGACGGGCTTGAAGACCCCCACGACCGAGCAGAAGACCACCAAAGCAATTCAGACTGGCTTTAAGACCCCCACGGCGGAGCAGACAACCACCAAAGCAATTCAGACGGGCTTGAAGACCCCCACGACAGAGCAGAAGACCACCAAAGCAATTCAGACTGGCTTTAAGACCCCCACAGTGAAGCAGGCGACCACCAAAGCAATTCAGACGGGCTTGAAGACCCCCATGGTGGAGCAGACGACCACCAAAGCAGTTCAGATGGGCTTGAAGACCCCCACGGCGGAGCAGACGACCACCAAAGCAGTTCAGACGGGCTTGAAGACCCCCACGACCGAGCAGAAGACCACCAAAGCAATTCAGACTGGCTTTAAGACCCCCACAGTGAAGCAGGCGACCACCAAAGCAGTTCAGACGGGCTTGAAGACCCCCACGGCGGAGCAGACAATCACCAAAGCAGTTCAGATGGACTTGAAGACCCCCGCGGCGGAGCAGACGACCACAACAGCAGATCAGGTAACACTGGAAACACACATGGCTGAACAGGAGAAACTGAAACATGAAGCACAGAGAGGTCAGCATTGGCCACTAGGGCCTTGACAGTGCAGGCAGGGAGCTCAGAAAAGCCCTCCAGGGCTCTGATTGAAATGTCCTCTCTGGTCATGTTGTGGCGGGCAAACAGTTCAGGAACAACGTCAGCGGTTGCGTCAGGACAAATGGGAAACTAAGAGACGACCTCCGTGGTCGTGTCCAGGCAGACGGGAAACCATAATGGCCAACGCTGCAATCTCTGAGGGCTCAGGCATGGCAGCCATCTTAGGACGAGGCTCTGGAAGACCTGCTGAGACGTAACGAGGTTCTGGAAGATCTGCTGGGATGTGAAAAGCTGGATCTTGGTATGGCTGAGTATTCTGTAACGGACGGGAAGCGAGACAACAAAATTGGAGATCCACATGCAGATTTTATTTACAGAAAGAGCGTAGTCGTACAGGCAGTGGGTCAAACACCAGCAAACAGGAACAGGAAGGCAAGGCAAAAGAGTAATTCAAAACACAGGCAATGGTCAAGGCAGGCAGCAAACGATCATCAAACAAGGAAACAGTCCATGGACAAAAACACAGGCAAGGCTAGGCAGGACAAGGAACAAACGGAATGCAAACCAATGGCTAAACAAAACTCAGCAATGTGTGTGTCTGAGTGTAACTTAAAAAGAGTCACTGATGGGAAACAGGTGTGAGTGTGTGATTGGTTCCTAGGTGGGGAATTGTGGGAAATGAAGTCCATATAATGAGAATAGAGCACGGACCCAGGGCACATGTAACTAGGAAGTAGCGTAAGGTTTTTGAACTATAAGAGTTTTATACTTTCTTTGTACATTGAATACAGAAGACAGTTTGGCAGAAGCTAGATATTTTACTTCATAACTTGTTAAATATGGAAATATAGATACGCTCTGCTTCAGATGGCCTTTATTAACCCCCCAGAGCTGTGTGGAGTACGTTTATGATGGATGGATGTAGATGGATGCACTTTCTTCAGCTCATACTCGTTGATCCCGCAAACTGCCATTATAAAGCTTGGATGCGTCAGGATATTGTAAGTGTTGTTTAGGCTGTTTAATAGAAGGATTTTGTTTAAAATCCTCCACCCCAGCACCGCCCCGCAATATCAAGCCCTGTCCCCCAGCACCCCCTGATAAAAAATGTTCCTGTGACCTATGAGTAACACTAAAGCAGTGTTGCAGTTAATGAGATAATTAAGTCATTAATTGATTATTGAGTAGCCTATTAGTGAACACTGGCTGTTAAAGGATTAGTTCACTTTCAAATGAAAATTAGCCCAAATTTTACTCACTCTCAAGCCATCCTAGGTGTATATGAGTTTCTTCTTTCTGATGAACACAATAGGAGTTATATTAATAAAAGTAACACTGAAGCAGTGTTGAAATGTTCACAGATGTAAATCTGATGTTAACAAGCAGAATCACTGAAGAAAAGAGGAACAGATGAGAAGAGATGAGCGGAAACACAACTACAGTTGACTTCCAGCCACAGCCTTAGATTAAATCAACTGTACATTAAATCTCATAACATATCAGCTAAGGGTGATTAAACAACTCCAAAAAAAAAAAAGCATTACAATCACTTATTACTAACCAGTTTGACTTTATTTCTTTCATCTACAAAAGTTCTTGCTGAGAATTGACAGAGGTTTAGCTGTAGTTACTGTTGATGTTTCAGAATAGATTGTTTTATTCTGTTTGCTAATAACTAGTGGCGCAGGAACATGAAACCAGCATGTCAGACCGCAGCCTCAAGACCCACATAAACAGTCAAAGGCTACACAGCAAAAAAACCCAGTGTTAAATGAACACCGCTCAGTGTTCATATAATCCACACGCAGTGTTAAAAGCAATACCATGTGATTGATTATCATTATAATTACTACCATGGTTTAGTACAAATATGATTACTGTAGTGGTAAACATTGTAAATTTGTTATTACTGCAGTTTTACTACACACATACTATAACTGAACTAAGGTTATTGTAGAAAAACCATGGTTAATTTTCACAAGGGACTGCCAGTGACAGGCTGTTGTACCTCACTTTCAAACCGGGGGTTAAATATCATGTTAGTGCTGTCGCTTCAACCCACAGAGTTGCAAAACAACCTGCACCAACAGTGAAAAAGTGACCCAACTGCATGGCGACGGGAACTAGGGGTGCTGAGGGTGTTGCAGATGTCACGACTTTGTTTTTCAACATATCTTTAATTTTCCATTTTTATTCATAAAAATACTTTTTGTTTGTATATGTTTGTGGTCGGTGCCAACCCAACATTTCATCATAACCTTTCAATTCAACTTGGGTCGTCAACCATTACTCCTTCCAGGACAGCCAGGAACCTTGGAGTGGTGATGGATGATTGTTTAAGCTTCACAGATCACGTTGCAACAACAGCCCGGTCCTGCAGATTTGCCTTGTACAACATCAGGAAGATTAGACCCTTCCTATCGGAGCATTCTACACAAATTCTTGTCCAAGCTCTTGTTCTATCCAGACTGGACTACTGTAATGCTCTCTTGGCTGGCCTTCCAGCATGCACTGTCAAGCCTCTACAACTGATCCAGAATGCTGCAGCAAGACTGGTCTTCAACGAACCGAAGAGAGCGCACGTCACTCCTCTCTTCATCAGTCTGCATTGGCTGCCAGTAGCTGCTCGCATCCAATTCAAGGCTCTGATGTTTGCCTACAGAACGACCGCTGGCTCTGCTCCGCTATACCTTAACTCACTACTTCAGACTTACGTACCCTCCAGAAACTTGCGTTCTGCAAGTGAACGGCGCCTTGTGGTGCCATCACAAAGGGGCACAAAATCGCTCTCACGGACCTTCTCCGGGTCTGTTCCTGGCTGGTGGAATGACCTGCCACGTTCTATCCGAGCAGCTGAGTCTCTAGCCATTTTCAAAAAAATGCTAAAGACATATCTTTTTCGTCAGCACTTGACCCAGTAATGGTAGTACTTTGATTTCTATTCTTCTTCCATCTATGTGTGTATATAAAAAAACAAAACAAACAAAAAAAAAAAATCCTTGCTACGAGCACTTTACTGACAACTGTGACTTCACACAGCACTTACATACTGTTGTTCTCATGTTGACTTGACTTGATTCTACTATTCTCACTTGTAAGTCGCTTTGGATAAAAGCGTCTGCTAAATGACTAAATGTAAATATGTTGTTGAATATATGTTGAGGACCAGCATGTCTCAGAACTCATTTAATGCATGTTTACGTAGACATTGGAGAAAAACTAAATACAGAGATCTTGATTAAAGCATTCATCAGCTTTAGGTGCGCGTTCCATTGTGTGAACGCGCTAGACGGACATGTTTAACCATTGCGCTTACTTTGCAGATTTATGTGCTGCCGGCAGGTAGTGAAATATTTAGTGTCTTTAACATTTATTTAATAATGAGTTATGAATGTTATCTAATACCTCAGTCCTCATTTATTTTTTATGTTCAGCTGTTCCTCTTTTCTTCAGTGATTCTGCTTGTTAACATCAGATGTCTTCACTAATGCTCAATCTTAAACATCTGTGAACATTTCAACACTGCTTCAGTGTTACTTTTAACACTGGGGATTTTGCTGTGTATGTGCGTCTCTATGACTGTTAGGTGTCAAATGTATCTTGAGGCTGCGGTCTGAAGTGCTGGTTTCCTCTTTCTGCTGTTTGTTGACATGTTTGTGTTCTCTTCTCTCACATTAAAGGAAGTGTCCAAAAGAGCTACACTGCAATGACTTGCAATCTTGTATCAGTAAAATCTTATTTATCTTGTTTTGAGAATAAAATACTATGTAAGAGCAGATTGTGTAAGATTCTTAAGACTGTTTAAGATTATTTGTGTTTTTTTCTTGCTTTCTTGGCATATCTTAAAATTAGTTCTGCACAAGCATCTGCACCCCATGGTTCGGGTCCTGCTGCTGCTGAGGCACAGTGGAGACTTCAACTGAATTTAACAAAGGGATTTCAGTTTCTCAGTCCTCATTTGCTGGCTCGAGCGATCTGCTGGATCAGGAAGCCCATTCTATCCACCTTATTCCTATGCCCCATAATGCATTTGTCATATCACAGCACGTATTCGACCAGGTAGAACAATTCTCCCAAAAACCATAGATAGATTCACAAATAACCTGCCTGATCTGTCTCAGCTGCTCATTGTACCCAAACTCACGAATGAATGTGAGGATCATTGACTAGCAGTACACCATTTTCTCTCGTACATTAGAAACTGTTGCACCCATCATATTAAAAAGTTCAGAGAGAATCGTACTGTACCATGGTACAACAGTATTACTCACGCTATCAAAAAAGAAACCTGCGGTCTAGAGCACAAATGGAGACAAACTCATTTAGAGGTCTTCAGAATCGCGTGGAAAGACAGCTCGTCCCGTTATAGAAAGACTCTAAAAGCAGCCAGGGCCGAGCATCTCCGCAAACTCATGGAAAATAACCAAAACAATCCACGGTTCTTGTTTAGTACAGTGGCTAGATTAACAAATAAAAAGACATCTCCAGAACAAAACATTACATTACAGTTTAGTAGCGATGACTTTATGAATTTCTTTACTGACAAAATCGAAAGTATCAGAAATACAATTGTAAATGTACAACCTTTAACAGAGTTTTATGATTCAGCCTCAATTATCGGCCCTCGAGAACAGCTGCAGTGCTTTACAACTATAGGACAGGAAGAGCTAAATAAACTTATCACTGCGTCTAAACCAACAACATGTTTATTAGATCCAATACCCACTAAACTACTGAAAGAGTTGTTACCTGTAGCAGAAGAGCCTCTTCTCAATATTATCAACTCGTCTTTATCTCTAGGTCACGTCCCAAGACCGTTCAAGCTAGCAGTTATTAAGCCTCTCATTAAGAAATCACAATTAGATCCAAATGTATTAGCAAATTACAGACCCATTTCAAACCTTCCATTTATGTCTAAAATACTAGAAAAAGTGGCGTCGGTCCAATTGTGCTCCTTCTTGCAAAAAAACGCTATCTATGAAAAATTTCAGTCAGGATTCAGATCTCATCATAGCACAGAAACTGCGCTCGTTAAAATTTCAAACGACTTACTTCAATCTTCTGACCAGGGCTGTGTCTCAATACTAGTGTTATTTGATCTCAGTGCTGCGTTCGACACTATAGATCATAAAATACTCCTAGACTGACTCTTAGATTAAGGTGCTTTAGATACCGTTACCATTTTGTCTATTTAAACAGGGAAAAATCATAGATAACGTCAGTAAATTATGGAGTGCCGCCATAACTGCCAAAGTGCGATTCATCATGGTTTTTTCGTTTACCACTAGTGCATGCTAATGATGTTTTATTCTTCTATAGAAACTTGCATCGTAGCCTACGAGTCAACAAGTGTCATCATCGTACAGTCTACTTGCATGTCGTACCCAAGTTTAATAAATTTGTCGCACAGTGTAATTTGTTATGATCTTATAGGATTGCTAAAATCGTGCAGTCTGTACTGTACATGTCATCCAAGATGTTCATGTCTTGTCTGAATGTCCTACGCCTTCCCTATTCCACTTACGTAATGAACGCGGCGCCAGTTACTTTTTTTTCCGTAAGTAGAATAGGGAAGGCGTAGGACATACGGCGTAAGCTTTTTGTAGAATACCGAAAGCGGAAGCACTTACAAAGGCAATAATATTATATATATAGCATATACATTTACATTTTTTTTTAGAAAATGACCCCTTATTCCTCGTCTGGTATCGTTTAAAGCTCTTTGAAGCTGCACTGAAACTGTAATTTTGACCTTCAACCCGTTGAACTCCAGTGAAGTCCACTATAAGGAGAATAATCCTGTTTTCATCAAAAACCTTCATTTCTTTTCGACTGAAGAAAGAAAGACATGAACATCTTGGATGACGTGGGGGTGAGTAAATTATCAGGAACATTTTATTTGAAAGTGAACTAATCCTTTAAAGCCACCAACTATAAAGTTGTTTTGTAACTTAATTCTGTACCGTTCAGCAACTTTCGTGACGTTTTTCACTAGCAGCACCTCTTCTAATCTGGTGACCACAATTGCAAACACAACTGCCAAGTTGCAAGTTTTGCACCATCAGCAAAACTGAATGCTGAGGTTTTGTGGGTTCTTGCTGTAGGTATGCTCTGTAAGTCACAGAGCTTACCCACAGCAATCTGAGATGATGGACCACTGATAACACAGATACTTATGTTAACTTCCACTAGTATGGATCAAAACAGAGAACACCGCACTAGTGTGGAATGATTACTTGGTTTTTGAAATGCCAGTAGGACGGTGGATGAACATTAGACTGAAAAAACAGATGACAATCTATGATCAGTAACATCACATCCAGTTTTACTAAGCACTATAACATGTTTTAAGATGTTACATGTTGTCGTGTTTACTATATGTATAGAGTTGAGAACTGCTTAGATATTACATATAATACACTCTAAAAAATGCTGGGTTAAAAACAACCCAAGTTGGGTTGAAAATGGACAAACCCAGCGATTGGGTTGTTTTGACCCAGCGGTTGGGTTAAATGTTTGCCCAACGTGCTGGGTAGTTTTATTTAACCCAAATATTGTTTAAAAATTACTGTACGGCTGGCTTAAAATGAACCCAAAATAGGTTGGAAATTAAAAATCAGACACATAATTACTAGAGGCAACAATAATAATCAAAAGATGAGCATTTATTAATAAGCAATTTAATAAATGTTTATTGTTTAAGTATTATTCAAATGTTTGTTTATTAAACATATTAATAAATATTAATTTCCAACATATTATGGGTTCATTTTAAGCAAGAAATACAGTAATTTTTAAACAATATTTGGGTTAAATAAAACTACCCAGCAGGTTGGGCAAACATTTAACCCAACCGCTGGGTTAAAACAACCCAATCGCTGGGTTTGTCCATTTTCAACCCAACTTGGGTTGTTTTTAACCCAGCATTTTTTAGAGTGTACAAACACATAATAAGTATTTTGAGAATGGTAAGTTTGTTCTTTATGTGTGTACGATATTAATTTTCATTTATTCAGGTCTTAAAAAGGCCAAAATTTAATTTTTGTTCTTAAATGTGCAGCAGCCCAGTAATAAACACTTTTCAAATTTAAATTATTCTAAGTTTTTATTTTTTAGCCCAGAGTCTCTGTTTTTGCTTGCTATTGCACCAATGAACTTGAGTGACCTTCTGGTCTGGGTAAATTTATTTACCTAATTTCAAGCTTGTTAAAATGTGTCTGCTTGTTTTTGTGTGTGACTTACAGAGAAATGAGTTTGGATGAAGTGTTTCTGAGAGACCTGATCCCATCACAACTTAATTTCGTAATCCATTTGAGCATTTAGGTCTGCACGTTAAGACTGGAACTAATTCAGATCTTTTTCTTCTTGGCCTGCAGACGTGAGTTGTTGAATAATGATGGCATTTGTTAAAGAGTTGCTCATGACCTCACTGATTGAACTCATTTTTAATTTTCAGTGCCATTGCAATGGTTGTAATTAATATATTCACCATGCAGAAAGGCCTCATGGCTCAGCGGGGACCTTCTGGCTGTGAGGCAACAGTGTTACCCACGAACCAATGTACCACCCATGATCATTATTCATAGTTAGTAAATAACTCTTTGTCTCTCTCTCTAAGCGGATGTTGGGGTGGAGGTGGCATGTGGGTGAGAGTGCTACAAAACGTGCGATTCTCTATTCTTTCATTTCAAACTTAATCTTCTCTTTTCAACATATTTTAGAATGATCTTTTCAGTAGTTTTTCAGGGTGCTTCTTAATAAAGGATCATGTGACACTAAATACTAGAGTAATGATGCTGAAAATTCAGCTTTGAATTTGTATAAAATTTCATATGAGGCAATTTTTTATAATTAAGTTGTTATAATAATGTTCTTATTATAAAAGTAAACATATAATGAATGTGTATGTGCATTTTTGCTCCTCTGCAGAGTTCTTTTTTTTCTATCTATCTAACAATCTGTGGTCATTGAATGGCTTTCCTGAGGTAAATGTGACGGTCACATATTGTTCTCAAGCTGTTTTGCTGACATCTTTCTGCGGTTGAAATACTGATTGAGCATGAGAACAGTGTCAACTGTTCTGAGAAAGTGTGGGGTTTGAGCTAGAAGGGAAGTGCAACACAGAGAACAAGCAGGTGAAGAGATGCAGGGATGCTTTCTTTTGTGTATCAGTGTTTGTGTGTGACTTACAGAGGATAATGAGTTTGGATGAGGTGTTTCAGAGAAACCTGATCCAATCACAACTTCATTTCCATTTGAGCATTTAGGTCCGCGCATTAAGAGTGGAACTACTTCAGATCTTTTCCTTTTTGTCCTGCAGACGTGAATGGTTGAAGAACGATGGCGTGTGTTAAAGAGCTGCTCGTGAACTCACTGATGGAACTGGCAGGAGCTGATCTGAAGACATTTCAGTGGAACTTAAAGAACGATGAGCGTATATCAAATTCTGAAATGGAAAATGCAGATATCTTAGACACGGTGGATAAAATGGTGGCACGATATGGACCAGAAGAAGCTGTGAAGATCACAGTGTACATCCTGAGGAAGATGAACCAAAATCTTCTTGCTGAACAGTTGGAGAACAAACACAAGCAAGGTAACGTTTTATTTACTGACTGTAATGTGAGTGATTTTTTACAAGATTGATGGTTCGACATAAACCTTCCTCTTTGCTCTGATGTGTTTGTGTGATTTACGTTTCCCAGTGAGTGATCCTCTCTCTCTCTCACACACACAGCTCAGGCTGAGGGCAATATGAAGACATCTTCCCCTGTTGGAGCTGGTTTGAATCAGATCTGGGGTAAAAACAAACAAACAAACAAACAAAACCTTTCTGTAGATGAACACAAGGGAAAATATAACAGCAGTGATTTTATGAAGGGTTTAATGGTTTACAATAGGGGGTGTAACTGTTCAATTTACTCATGTATTGGTTTTTATCACGGTTTTAGGGTCACGGTTTCATTATGTTTTGTTACGTGCTATGTTCAGGAAAAATAGGACAACTGTAAAATAAAAATAAAGAAAATAAGAACAAATAATCAAACTACAAGCAACAGCACAAATAAATACAATACAGTAAAGATTCAAATAAAATAAACAATGCTTTTCAGGTTTTTCAGGTATATAAAAGTAGTTTTCAGGTAAGGCTAAAGAAAATGAATAAAGTAATGAAATATAAAATAATACTGCATATTATCTTCACTGTATAAAGTCAACACCGGGAGAATGACAGCACAAGTGACTGGTCATATTTTGACCAAGTTTACAAAGAGTGACTGTTTTCCACACTTTTTGATCATCGCTGTTGCAATGTATTGGGAAGCCAGAATGCATGTCCATCGACTGAAATATACATTATCTGAACTCTGTTTTGCACATTATACTATTTTCAACAAACCATATTATAGATGCGTCATCAGATTTAAGATGAAACATAAGTGGATAACGGTACAGTTTGATTTTTTACAGAGAACTGTTACACCCCTAGTTTACAATGGTCTAAAAGCCTTAATCATAACATTTTATGCTGAAAAGGTTGACCAAGGTTGGCACTGATACCAGAATGATTTGGTGTCAGCAAGGCATGTTTACAATCACATATGCAAAGGAAAAACAGTATGGCCTAAAGTCTACTGGTGAAAATCCAGTAAACATTCTGGAACATCCAGTAAATCAAAGTGTTATACCGACAGACAATAAACTGGATGAAATTTGTCAAACAGTAGAGTTGTTGGATTATCATCTCTATTGTTGATTTTAAAGCAGTAAAGTGCAGTAAGCAGCAAAAGACAACTTCATTTGAATCCCTAACTCTGTCTGAGGGCCAAAGACCGTTTTTACTTTATGTTAGTACTAGTTTTTCACAGCAAAATCCCCAATGTTAAATTAGCACTGCTCAAAGTTAATACATTCCACACTACAGAATGTTAAAAGTAACACTGAAGCAGTGGAGTTAATGCGATAAATAAGTGATTAAGTGATGGTCGACCTGCTGTTAACAAACAGAATCACTGAAGGCAAGATCAACAAAAATGGAAATGAAAACAAGATGAGCAGAAACACAACTACAACTGAGTTCCAGCCACACGGCCTTAGATGAAATCAAATGCAAATAAAAGAACATTAAATCTCTCAAGATCTCAGCAGAGGATGAATAACCAACTCCAAATATATCATTGGCATCTTATCAATCCAGTTTGACTATTTCTTTTATATGTCTACAAAAGGTCTTATTGAAAACTAACAGAGGTTTAGTTCTAGCCAATGGTGAAGTTTATCAAAAATACTGGTTTCATTTGAAGTCACCATTATGGTGTTTAGTGTTCATTTTAGTTGGGCTCTTGATCCTTGTGTTTTGTTAAACAACTTATTTCAGTATTTGCACCTGAAGTTGTCTGCTTTTGACATTCAAATTACTGATTTTAAAGGATTAGTTCACTTTCAAATTAAAATTTCCTGATAATTTACTCACCCCCATGTCATCCAAGATGTTCATGTATTTCTTTCTTCAGTCGAAAAGAAGTGAAGGTTTTTGATAAAAAACATTCCAGGATTGTTCTCCTTATAGTGGACTTCAATGGAGCCCAAACAGTTGAAGGTCAAAATTAGTTTCATTGCAGATTCAAAGGGCTTTAAACGATACCAGACGAGGAATAAGGATCTTATCTAGTGAAACCATCGCTCATTTCAAAAAATAAAAAATAAATTTTATACGTTTTTAACCATAAATGCTCATCTTGAACTAGCTCTCTTCTTCTTTTCTATTAGAATTCCGGCAGTGTAGACACTGCTAAGTGTATTACTGCCCTCCTCAGGCCAAAGTTTGAACTAATTGTTATATACTATTGAACTAGCATATTGTATATGACAATTTAGTTCAAACTTTAACCTGTGGAGGGCAGTAATACACTTAGCAGCGTCTACACTGCCGGAATTCTAATAGAAAAGAAGAAAAGAACTAGTTCAAGATGAGCATTTATGGTTAACTCATTTTCTTTTTTTAGAAAATGAGTTATGGTTTCTCTAGATAAGACCCTTATTTCTTGTCTGGGATCGCGTAGAACGCTTTGAAGCTGCACTGAAACTGTAATTTTGACCTTCAACCGTCTGGAGGCCATTGAAGTCCACTATAAGGAGAACAATCCTGGAATGTTTTCATCAAAAACCTTCATTTCTTTTAAACTGAAGAAAGAAAGACATGAACATCTTGGATGACATGGGGGTGAGTAAATTATCAGGAAATTTTAATTTAAATTAAATTAAAGTGAACTAATCCTTTAAGTAGTATCAACCACTCATGTTGTTTACAGTAGTTTGATGTTTTACTAAAGAATAGTGAGGTTACTAAACTGTAACAGCTTACTCTTTGCTGCATTTTTCGTCTTTCACAAAGGCTCATTGGACCATAAAGCTGCTCCTCATGATTACTCAGGGACCAGCCTAAAACTCAAGAACAATTTAAAACAGGACTGTGAGCGGATATTGGTTGGTAATTCACAGACTGGTCATCAGAAATACTTGAATGATATTTACACAGATCTATACATGGTGGAGAATGAGACCGGAGGAAGAGTGAATAACCATGAGGTGAGACAGATTGAAATTAATCTTAAACAATTTGATGCCAAGAACGCACCAATCCAATGCAAGAATATTTTCAAAGTTCATGAGGATAGACGAAACAGAAAGGTGCTGACAATGGGGATCGCAGGGGTTGGTAAAACAGTCTCCGTCAGTAAATTCATCCTTGACTGGGCTGAAGGAAAAGAAAACCAGGATATATCCTTCATTTTTCCTCTTCCTTTCCGTCAGCTAAATTTGATCACAAAAAAATGTAGTCTCATGGAACTGCTTTATGAATACTTCTTCAGTAGCCCTGAAGAACTGCCCTCTCTTCCTGAAGGTGATGGTAAAGTCATGTTCATCTTTGATGGGCTGGATGAATGTCACTTTTCATTGAGCTTTATAGAAGATGACAGATTTACAGACATTCATGAAAAAACAACAGTAAGTAAGATCATTACAAGCCTGATCAAGAAACACCTGGTTCCCTCTGCTCTCATCTGGATCACATCCAGACCAGCAGCAGCTAGTGTGATACCCCGAAACTACGTTGATCAGGTGACAGAGGTGCGAGGATTCAATGATGAACAAAAAGAGCAATTCTTCAAAAATAACAGCACTACTGAGGTTGCTGGAAAAATTATCCGTCACATCAGGAAATCTAGGAGCCTGTATATCATGTGCCACATCCCCATCTTCTGCTGGATCTCTCTCACTGTTCTTCAGCCTCTACTGGCTCAAGAGAGCAATAACAAATCGCCCACAACTCTCACAGGCATGTACACAAACTTTTTACTTTCACAGATGCAGCAAATGAAAACAAAATACATTGATGATCCTAAACTTCAAGCTAATACCAGGTCTTTTGATGAGATTATTCTGAAGCTTGGGAAACTGGCCTTTCAACAGCTGGTGAAAGGAAAACTAATTTTCTACAAAGAAGATCTTGAGGAATCTGGACTAGATGTCAGTGAAGTGTCTGTGTTCTCTGGGTTATGCACTCAGATCTTTCAAGAAGAAAGGGCTGTTTCATCAAGAAAAGTTTACAGCTTTGTACATCTCAGCGTCCAGGAATTCCTTGCTGCTCTTTATGTGTTTTTGATTGGCAAAGATGAGAAAGCTAACCTATTTCCTCAATCCTGGAAAGAAAAACTGACATGGAAACTGTCCAAAAATTCATTGTTTCCGCTTCATAAGGCTGCGATCAACACAGCTTTGCAAAGCGAAAATGGACACCTGGACCTTTTCCTCCGGTTTCTCCTGGGTCTCTCACTGGAGTCCAATCAGAGTGACCTAAAGGAACTACTGCCAGAACTGGAACTCAAAACAGAGAACATCAAAGACACTGCTGACTACATCAAAAAGACAATAGAGAAGGAGAAATCAGTAGAGAGGACAATCAATCTTTTTTACTGTCTGAGTGAACTGAAAGATAAATTTGTGGAGGAAATCCAGAAGAATCTGAGCACAGGAAAACTTTCAGCACAGAATCTCTCCTCTGCTCAATGGTCTGGTCTGGTATTTGTGCTTTTGATGTCAGAAGAGACTCAAGAGATGTTTGAACTGCAGAAATACAGAAGATCCGATGAAGCACTGATGAGACTGCTGCCAGTAATAAAAAACACCCGAAGAGCACTGTAAGAGTCTTTTTTTATATATATATTTTATATATTTTTAGATACCTAAACCTTACCCCTAACCTAAACATAATCATTTTATAGAGAATATAAAAAAAGATTACAACTTAACTGACAGAATTGTGTAGGAAAATGACAATTTTAATAACAATATTGCATTAAAATTATATTTTTAGCCGCTTACATTTAAACCTACCCATAGCCATTTCTTAAAAATATGTACAGTTATAAAGAAAAACATGACAGGTGTAATTAAAATAGTTTTTTTATTGCAAAAATGTTAAAAGCGGTACCAAAAGTAGTCCAAATGACGATGTGGTGCAGTCGAAGTCCTCTCTGCCAGTAAATAATAGTTTTGTATGATACAAAGAAGAATTTAAGTTATTAATACCTGAAAATTTTATCTAGATTCACTCCGTAAAGGCGCACATTCAAACGCACACCAACCGAAACACGACATGTTGCAATCTGTGATGAAGCAGGTGAGAGCCAATGAGCATTTGTTATCACTGCAGTTAGTAATGTGCTGGAACTCTTCTTGGGTCACAGCATAGAAGTATATACCTTTTGTGTCCCATGGCAAACAAAGTAAAAATTATATTACAAATAATGGTTACAATAATACAGAAATGTTATTTATTTTAATGTTTTAAAGTGTAGTCTTGTTTAACATTACATAATCCTTTAAGTTTGCAGCAGCAGTCACAAACAGCGAAATGTTATAATTTCATGTTAAAGTAGTAGATGAGTAACTTGCATTTAGTAAATGTGAAAACATGTCATTGATATGACAATTAAATAAAATCAAATAAAAACATTAATACCACAAATTTAATATTAATAAGAATTTGTGCACATTTGTACGTCTGTAAAGCTGCCAATATATAAGTAATTTATGTTTTAATGCCTTCAATACGTCAATATTGTATGTGTCAGTTTGTATGAAAACATAAAAAAGTGTGGTTCTACCACGTATATTTAATGTAAAAATAGACACAAATACTCTTGAGCTCACGTCGAATAAATAAATGTGATATTAAATGTCAATGTATCTCTATCAGGCAAGTTGTACACAAGGGTTAGTCATTTTATTACTAATTGCATTATTGTATTACATATTATTCTTAACTTTATTCATAAATAAAAGAAACTGAAAAAAAATGGTTTAATATTTTATTATGAGTATGACGAGTTGAATTATAGAAAAATATTATATTTATTATAAATATAAATAATACTTATTATTTAAAATATAAACTAAAGGATGCCTTTTACATTCATTTTAAAGCATTAAATTCTCTCTTACGTTCAGTTATCACTGAACAAATCTGATGGTTTTAGCTTTGCAAACATCAATACAGGTTTTTTCCAAGTTATCTGTACTTATATAGATTATAAACCCTACCTGATTAACATATTATATTGCTGTACTGCTTTTGTCTTTACACAGGCTACATTGCTGTAATCTCACTGCTCAGTCTTGTGAGAGTTTGTCATCAGCTTTACAATCCTCAAACTCTGTTCTGAGAGAGCTGGACCTGAGTGACAATGACCTGCAGGATTCGGGAGTGAAGCTTCTTTCTGATGGACTGAAGAGTCCAAACTGTCAGCTGGAGATACTGAGGTAAATGGTTTTCTTTAAAAGAATTAACAAAATGGTATCACAATAAATGGTCGTTAAATGTTATATCCAAATATGGCATCGATTGAATATAAGAAACAAGACGAACACAACAGCTGCTGGCATGTGATTTTTTTTCATATTTATACAGATGGCTGTAGGATTTAATACATCATATTTTATATCATGATGTTTACATTAATTCCCGTCCTAAATAATTGTAGATGGTCCTTTTACTATGCACATGGTAGACCCTCTGGTTTTGAATGGGCATGCTGTTAAAATTATTTATATAATTCATGTCGGTTGACCATGATTATTTGCCAGCGTGGACAAGATAACAGCTGTCATTGATGTTTTGACTGCAGTGAACATCCATTACCATAATCTTACTCATAATGTTTACTACTAAACTGCAGACAAAAATCTGATTGTCAAACTAATGTCATGTGTACTGTTGCTATGTGTTTGTAGATTGTCTGGCTGTATGGTCACAGAAGAAGGCTGTGGTTATGTGTCTTTTGCTCTGAGTTCAAACCCCTCACACCTGAGAGAGCTGGATCTGAGCTACAATTACCCTGGAGATTCAGGAGTCAAGCTGCTCTCTGATGCACTCAACCATCCAAACTGCACACTGATCAAACTCAAGTATGTTGAGCTGTAAATGTTTTTGTTTTATTATTCAAACTCCTCAGTGTCTATATATGTTACCGGCAATGTGTGAAAAGCAGGTATTGTATAGAATACCTAGGGAACATATAGATATACATATGTGTGAAGTTTGTAGGCAAAGTATGAAATGTCTGGTTTTGTGAATATGTTGCATACTTTTCCTAGGAATTCTATACATTACCTAGGTATTATTGTACAGAATGCCTAGGAAATGTGTGAAATATAAACCATTTCATACTTTGCCTACAAGCATACTCGCCAATACAAGCATTTTCAAGTGCAAGACGATGTTAAAGAGTTCAATTCAGTATTTGCACGCAGTTTGAGACAGATTTCTAGGGGTGCGATTCAGATGTTTGCGCATGGAAAACTTAACAGCAAGTAACAAATTTAGTTCTCTTTCTCGTCTTTTTGCACTTGAATATTTCAGTTGGCAAGGCTTAAACTTTTGTGACGATACAGCACTGTGCCATCAACTATCCCGAGCGTCATCCACATTAATATTCTCAAAACTATGCATTGCTAGAATTAATTCAAATATTACCGGCCAGTTATTGCCTGAATGAACTCAGCCTATCATATTTTAACATGTTAATCCTTTGCTAACATATTTGAACAATTTCCTAGCATGTTTCAGCATGTCATATTATGTTTACAATCATTGGAAGCCAAAATCATATCTGAAAATATAATTTGATTATTTACCCAGCCCTGCACTGCTCTCTCTCTTTGTGTGTGCATTTACTGATTTAATGAGGCTGTGTGTGTTTTATAGTTTGGATCATGGAGGAGATTTCAGGATTACAGCAGGACTACACAAATGTATGTACAGCATATGCATACACACACAAACCTTTGGTGATGGTTGTCCTGTTTAACATGTCTCTCTTCTTGTGTCCAGATGCCTGTGATCTCACACTGGATCCAAACACAGCAAACACTCGTCTCATTCTGTCTGAGGAGAACAGGAAGGTAACACATGTGAGAGAGTATCAGCCCTATCCTGATCTTCCAGAGAGATTTGATGAGTGGTCTCAAGTTCTGTGTAGAGAGCATCTGTCTGGACGCTGTTACTGGGAGGCTGAATGGAGTGGAGATGCTGTTATATCAGTGACATATAAAGGAATCAGTAGGAAAGCAGGGAATATTTCTGTGTTTGGACGCAATGAAAACTCCTGGTGTCTGATCTGCTCTGATGATGCATTCATTGTTTGGCACAATAATATGTTCACTGGCATACATGCGCCTTCCCGCTCCTGTAGGAGAGTAGGGGTATATGTGGATGTGTCGGCTGGCACTCTGTCCTTCTACAGTGTCTCTGACCCACACACACTCACACACTTACACACATTAACATCCACATTCACTCAGACTCTCTGTGCTGGATTTGGGGTTTATGGTTTGAACTCCTCAGTGTTTTTGTGTGAGACTGTAAAGTCAATGAGCAACAACAGAGACGTCACACACACAATTGATTGAAGCGTTGGATGTGTACAAAACCGCATACTCACTGAGTTGATTTCAGTACTTATGAGTGCTAAAAGTGTAGGTACTTTATAGCCTGATCTCGTTGAGTATGGATGCAATCCGGACATCATCCGCCATGTTGACGTTATCATTTGACCTAAAACGTTTTCTCAAGCGCAACAATTTAAAAGATTTGAGTGACAGGTTTAATTAATCTATCTGTAAATATCTTGATATTGATTAAGCTTGCTCGTTTTGTTGTCATGTTTAAGAAACAGCTGCCTATTTATTTTGTGATTGTAATATAGTGTAACCAATAAATGTTAGGTTCATTTAAGTTTTATATTTCTAACCCTACTAATGTAACCCTCAGTTTTATCCTTAAATATATTGTTTTTAGTTTGAAAACCAAAATCGTGATCTTTTGAATATGTTGTTCATTTCTTCATTTTATATGCAAAAATGTTCATCCACAAGCAAAAGTGGTTTAAATCTCCTTATGTTTTCCTTTTTTTCTTGTTGAATTTAACTATCATTCCATCCCTCAGGCTTATAAATAACAAAATAAATAAATAAATATATATAAGTTTTTCTAAGATATTTAACCTTGTCATTGTGCTTTTTTTCTGTGTATTGTTTTGTAGTGCGTCTTTAAACACCTTTACCTTATTCTTTTTATTCTCAGGTTAGGTAAGTAAGTCAAATCTAATCTAAATTATAAGTACTTTAAAATACTTACAATTAGACATAAATACTTGAATTATCTTATTAAACACTTTTACAAAAACCAGTTGTCTTTCTTATAAACAGTTATCATGAGCAAGTTATCTCACAATAAACAGTTATCATTAAGTTATATTTTCTCTTTATAAAACATATCAATAAATGCTTTTCTTTTCAAATCACAGTTGTGTCTTTTCTTCTTAAAGAACAATTTTTACATTGTCTATACACAGAAGAGGTACACATGTCACAGAAAAGTTGCATTCCCTAATGAAGCAGGGTGTGGCTGATAACAACAGGATATAATCTCATACTATGATGTACGCAAACCCAGGATATTTATGTTTTTTTGTCATTATGAATGTTCATTGTTAAAGATACAACCATGTATTTACCCTGCTCTTGTATGTAAATATAAGTTCTGAAACAAAAGTGAGTGACAGGTGCACTAACACCTCACAGCATCAGTAACTCCACAACCCTAGCTAGTGCGGTTTTCCTCAGTGTTAGCAATGTCTGAAGTTAAAGACGTCAGACAGCTGCTCGAAGATCTCGCCTTTGGAGAAGACTGTTGATTTTATTCTCGGAAAATGCAAGTATCACAACTTAAAATAAGATTACCCCAGAATTAATTGCATTTCTAGCCCACCCCAACACTTATGCATAATAATAATGATAAACGCTGACCACAACTTAATTATAATACTTTTTTTTGTGTGAAAATTATGTTTTAGTAAAACAAGCAAAATGTAATGTTTTGTCATATGACATAGCTATGCATAAATACACACTAGACAAATACAGCCAAGGTGAATGCATCTCAATTTACAGTCACGCAATGAATGAATGCATGAATTAATAAAATAAATATATTTTATTTACTGACAACAATAGGAAACATAACAAAAAAATTAGATACATGTACAAGTCAACTTCTGGCTCCTCCCGAACCTACATTTGGAACTACATTAAATATTGGGGTGCTAAATGTTTACAGTCCTTTTGTCAAGACTTGGGGTATTTAAAGGGATTTGGGGATTTGGCAAACCACTCAAGGAAGCATCTGAAGTTTTATCAAGCACAGCTCTGAAGCGATCCTATTCAAATTGCCCACCTCCACATTTCCTAACGTCTGATACCTGCTTGCGCCGTTTGCTGTGGGAAATGTCGCAGATGGAGAGGAAAGCGGGGAAGAACTGCAGTCAAGCTAAAATTATGTTTAGCGTGTCTGCCTGCGCGCTATCCTTGCACACTCGATGTTTCTACATTTGGGCTGGACAATAGCCGTTTTATTTCAGGGCGACCACTGGAGTGTATCCAGCACTGTCTTCAGCTTGTGATACCGAATGCCTTACATGACTCTCATCGGTGCAGGCCTTCTGTTCGTTTACGACAAGGAGAAATTAACCATGGCCGTCTCCGTCCACAGAGACACACAGTACAGCCAGCTGGTGATCCAACGTGAATCAAGATGGCACTGGTAAATGCTCAATCTTTGGTAAATGCTCAATCTTTGGTAAACAAGACGTTTATTCTACATGATTTTTTCACTTCAAACGATCTGGATTTCTTGTTCGTGACTGAGACTTGGCTGACTGTGGGTGATTTGAGTCTCTTTTCTGATCTTGTGCCTTCAAACTGTACTTTTATCAACTCTCCAAGTTCTACTGGAAGGGTTGGCAGGTTAGCATCTGTCCACAAAATCAGCTTCTGTTGTAGGTCCTTAAAAACAGAGATTTTTTCAAGTTTTGAAGTGCAAATGTGTTATCTGAAGGAGGACACAAGTCTGAAGATTGCTGTGGCTTATCNTCCCACTTGAAGCGGGCGGGTGCGAACTGGAAGGGCTACATTAGTTTCAAGTCATGTTAGTTTCAAGTTATCAGTTAGTATTGGTTAACTTTGGCATTTATAATAAACTGCACATGGTTTCTCAACGCTCGCCTCCAGTGGACTTAATTACAGATCTTTTGAAAGGTAATGTTATTTTTGTCATGGTGTATTATTATCGCCCACCAAAACGAAATAATTTTTTAGGTGGTATTGTTACTCAGTTTGACAGTCTTTTAATTGTTGGTAACTTTAACATTAATGTCTGCTGTTATACTAATCCCTTAGCAATGGATTTCATCAATCTTATTGACTCTTTTGATGTAGTCCAAATGGTTAAAGCACCTACACATGCACTGGGCCATACACTTGACCTGGTATTGGTACATGGTCTTTCTAACTGTGATCTTGACATTTGTGAGTTAAGCTTTTCCGATCATAAGCCCGTAATGTTTACCTGCTCCTTTTCAGGTCAATTTTCTGAGGATATCTCCATACATTTTAAGGAGGCTTATCAGCTGCTGTCACCTGACTCTTCCTCCAATAAATTAAATACTGAAAAGCAACTTATTTGGTTTAACTCCAACTGCACTGAGATTTTAGATTCTATAGCTCCTTTGCGGACAAAACAACAAAAACCTTAACCTGAACCATGGCTAAACAACACCACACAGGAGATAAGACGAGTTTGTTAGCATGCAGAGCAAAAGTGGAAAAAAGATTGTGATCCCTCAACCCCTCCCAAGGAGCGGTTCTCGGAAGGATTTCGCCGCATTCGTGAAGTGGGTGCTGGTGAGTAAAAACTCACCATTCACCATCGCCCCTGCAGAGGAGGACTTCGCCACCAGCCCCACTCCACTGCCAGAGACCAACCAACCACCACCAGTGAACGATGCGACGGAGAGGTTGTTTGAGCCCACCGCAGGCTGTGGAGACCGGCCACCCGCGAGAGACGAGCCCGTACCGAGGATAAGGACGGAGTCTTTCATCGCCTTGGAGCCCAGACCACTGACAGTCTGACCAGGAGCGTGAGCCGGCAACACCGTTCATCGTTGAGGGAGTGATTGTGGAGCTCAAGGGCTGGGAGGAAAGCCCCGCCCATGACACCACCGCTGTGGATGTGAATTTGTTGAACTCTGGCCATTATTTTGAAGAACTGAGGGATTTGTTTGAGGCTGATCTAATTGACATTTTTGGAGAGGTGATTCCCAACTCCCCTGAATCTCCAGCGCCCCCTATATCTCCAGAGTTTCCTGTATCTCCAGCGCCTGTATCTCCAGTGTCCCTTGTATTTCCTGAGTTCCCGCCCAGCCTCCCTCTCCCGCCTCCTCGTTCAACCAGTTCCTCAGCCCCACCATCGCTGCTGTCTTTCAGCCCTTCTACATCTTCAATATGCCAAATGCCAACTGTCTTCAGGTCACCAGCTCCATCTCACACAGAGGGTCCCCTGTCTCCACCTCAAGCCTCTGAGCCCCCTGCTCCACCTCAGACCGTCGACACTCCGGTTCCACCATGGCTCCTCCCTCCCTCAGCTCCACCGGACACCATCGGCCATACGGCTTCTCCGGGCTCCCTCGTCTCTCCGACTCCGCCTTGGTCAGTTGTCGACCTGCCTGTCCCTACTGCTCCGTCTGGCTCCTCCTTCCCTCCAGCTCCGCTTACATCCTCGGCCCCACCGGCTCAACCTCTGTCCTCTGTCCTGGACGTCCGTCTCCACCTCGGATGCTCATCGCCTTGGCTCCACCTCGGTCTCTCGTATCTTCGGCTGCGCGTGGGCTCTTCAGCTCATCAGCTACATCAGGGTCTCCATCGTTAGCTATGTCTCCGTTGGTCGTCCCCAGGGTGTTGTCTACCACCAAGACAACACCAACAAGGCTCCTCCCACCTGCGACTCCACCCTGGGGCCTCGTCATGGTTGGTCTCTAGACCAACATCTGGCTCCTCCTGCTCCGGGTTTCCCCTTGGTTCCTTTCTCTTCTCCTCGCCCTCCTCCAGAGCCCCCGCCCCTCTTCCTCAGTTGGACTTTATACGGTGCGAGGACGCGCCTTCCTGGAAGGGGGCGATATGTTACATGTTCACTGTTGTCTTCCTTATGTTTGACCTAGTTTTCCCCATTCTGTTTAATTAGTCATTTCTTTCACCTGTGTCCGTTAATCATCTTGTTAAGTTCCCTTTGTTTGCCTCTTGTATATATATATACCCTGTGTTCTCCCTCATTCCTCGTCCGTTCTCGTTCATGTTTGATTGTGTTTAGTGTGATCCTGCTTGTTTTTGTAATTAAATTCTACTCTACGTATTCCTTGATACATTCACGTCGCGTAACACTAAGGTTTTAAATGCTTAATATAATCAATGTCACCAACTGACATTATTCCGACACGGCATCTCATTCAGGTGTTTGATGCTATTGGGCCATGTATTTTATCTATAATAAATAAGAGTATTTCTGGAAGAGATTGTTTCGGAATATTTTAAGCACGTAACTATCAAATCAATGTTGAAAAAACAAAATCTGGATGTAACGGTGTTATCCAACTTTAGGCCTATTTTTTTAATTTACCATTTATTTCTAAAGTTTTAGAAAAGGTAACTTCTACTCAATTACAAACCTATTTAGTGTCCAATGGTTTGTTTGAAACTTTTTCCAGTCAGGCTTTAGGAAACTTCATAGTACAGAGTCTGCTCTTTTAAGAGTGTTAAATTATATTTTATTATCTGTGGATTCTGGTAATTTGGTAGTACTTTTGCTTTTAGATTTAAGTGCAGCATTTGACACGGTAGACCAGTGTTTCTTATTTCCTGCCTTGAGCACTACGTAGGTTTAAAGGGCTGTGTTCTGAACTGGTTCAAATCATATTTGAATAATAGGACTTTCTCAGTCTTTGTGAATGGGAGCTCATCCTCCAAATAAGTTTTGACCTGTGGGGTTCCTCAAGGATCTATCCTTGCTCCCATTTTATTTTCTTTATATACAGCTATGGAAAAAATTAAGAGACCACTCAAAGTTCAGAAATCAATGTTAAGTGGTCTCTTAATTTTTTCCATAGCTGTATATGCTCCTATTGGGGTAAATTTTTAATAAACATAATACATTTCTTAAATTTAAGTGAGAGTAAGGCTGAGGCAGTTGTGTTCGGGCCTCTAGTTGTCTAAGGCAATACATACCAAGTGTTGGGTAACCTGGCCTCATATGTCAAAAATCTTGTTGTTTTTGATTCTGCTCTGAATTTTGATAAACAGATAAATGCAGTAGTTGAATCTAGCTTCTTTCAGCTAAGACTCCTTGCTAAAGTTAAGAACTTTTTTAAAGTTTGAGAGAGTCATACATGCTTTTATCTCATCACAACTTGACTACTGCAACTCAATGTACATAGGTATCAGCCAATCCTATGTTAATCGCCTACAAACAGTCCAAAATGCAGCTGCTACACTTCTGACTGGCACCCACAAATATGAACATATCATGCAAGTCTTACTCTCTTTCCACTGGCTGCCAGTCTGTTTTTAAAATAGAGTTTAAAATTTTACTCTTTGTTTTTAAGGTTTTAAATGGACTAGCTATGAGTACAAACACTTCATCTAGACAGTTAAGATCATCCAGTCAGAATCTCTTAATGGTCCCTAGATCTAGGCCGAAGACAAAAGGTGACTGGGCTTTTGCCATAGCCGGCCCTAAGCTGTGGAACAGCCTACCGCTCTCTATTAGATTAATCTCTTCAAAATCACTTTTCAAAGCAGAATTAAAATTTCTTTGAGAAAGCATATAATCAATGAGTTCAAATGGGCTTTGCCTATCCATTAATTGCTGTATTTGTGTCTTATTTGTGTCTTATTGTTATTTGATTTTGTTTTTCTCTCTGTTTTTGCTTTTTTATTAATATTGTTCAGCACAATGGTCAACCACTGTTGTTTTATTGTGCTTTTTAAATAAATTGAGATTGAGATAGACTAATGAGAGTCCGTATTTCTGCAAATCTCCGTAAGGATAGGTCAAATCTAAAGGCTCAATGAAAGGAGCATGTAGCACATCATGTGGGACCTTTGAGTTCTGTCTACCACTGACTTAGCAAGTTGCAGTATCGTGACTAAGAAAACTGCATTTTTGTATGAACAAGCATGTGGCGGTTTGAATCAAATGCATTAGTAAACTCTGGACCCTCTGACTAAGAATCAGAAACTGATGAATTTGAAACAGGAAACACCTGAGCTCAGAGTAAGAGAAACTGAAGTGTAGTTGAGCTGTTGTGTGTTCGTGTCTCTGTATTCAAGCAGTAAAATGGCAGAAGCCAGATTTTCTCAGGATGAGTTCCTGTGTCCAGTGTGTCTGGATCTCCTGAAGGATCCAGTGGCCATTCCCTGTGGACACAGTTACTGTAAGAGCTGTATTACTGGCTGCTGGGATCAGGAGGATCAGAAGAGAGTCTACAGCTGCCCTCAGTGCAGACAGACCTTCAGTCCAAGACCTGCTTTAGCTAAAAACACCATGCTGGCTGAAATGGTGGAGAAACTGAAGAAGACTAAACTTCCTGCTGACTGTTACGCTGGAGCTGGAGATGTGGAGTGTGACGCCTGTACTGGAAGAAAACATAAAGCCGTCAAGTCTTGTCTGGGGTGTCTGGAGTCTTACTGTCAGAATCACCTTGAAGAACATGAGAGTTTCTTTAAAAGAAAGAGACACAATCTGACTGAAGCCACTGGACGACTGCAGGAGATGATCTGCCAAACACATGATAAACTCCTTGAGGTTTTCTGTCGCACTGACCAGAAGTTTATATGTCTGCTTTGTCCGATGGATGAACATAAAAACCACAACACTGTATCAACTGTAGCACAGAGGACAGAGAAACAGGTATGAACTTAAAGAGGTCCCATTATGATCATTTACAGGTTCATCATTTTGTTTATGGGGTCTAGTAGAATAAATTTACTTAATTTAATGTCAAAAAAACTCTTTATTTTTCTTATAATTTGCATTGTTGTGCCTGTTTTCAACCTTTGTCTGAACACTGTTTTAGTTTCCGTTTCTGATTGATCAGTCTAGTTTCTAGTTGACCAGTCTGCTCTGATCAACCTAAACCACCTTCACGAGCATGACTTATGCAGGACGTTTTCACAGTGGTGATTCTTTATTTTATAGCTCTCTCTTACAATTCAGATGTGATGTTATAAAGGGGTTATGAACTGCGTTGTTTTATTATTTATAAGGTTTCCTGGGGAGCACTTATAATGTTAGTATGCTTTTTACATAAAAAATTGTGATAATTTAGAATTAAAAGGCAACAGGCACATTCCTAGCATTAGGATCCTGTAATGTCTTGTTTTAGTGTCATGTTCATTTTTCTTGTTTATGATTTCATGTCTTTTATTTTGTCATTTTGTTCATACAGATGGTGTCATGCTTCCATTGCTCCATGTGCTCCATTAATCAATGTGTCATGTGCTGATTGGTTGTTAATGGTCATGTGTTTCTGAGTTCTGTTTGTCATTGGTTCCCTTGTTCCTTGTGTCTGTAGAGGCTACATTGGTGCCGTGACCCAGATGGGAGTGAGGTTTAGAGGGGTGAGTGTAACAGACGTAGGCTAGTAAGCACTGTGTAACACCTCACTCCCCTGATCTCAAGAGATGCTTTAGCGCCTGACGTTAGAGGTTGCAGCCTATAGCCTCCTTGTTAGAGCGTCCGAGTCCCATGCGGACGGGCCGGGGTTTGCGTCCCACTTGAAGCGGGCGGGTGCGAACTGGAAGGGCTACATTAGTTTCAAGTCATGTTAGTTTCAAGTTATCAGTTAGTATTGGTTAACTTTGGCATTTATAATAAACTGCACATGGTTTCTCAACGCTCGCCTCCAGTGGACTTAATTACAGATCTTTTGAAAGGTAATGTTATTTTTGTCATGGTGTATTGCTCTTCTCTCATCTCACTAACATGTGAGTGGGCGGGGCTAATGTTGCAATGATGAAGTAGGCGTTGATTTCTTCTGAGGAGTCGGAGTTTCACCCAGTTAAAGGCACATTCCAGGATCAGTCTTTCGATGGGCCTGGTATCAATAAAAGCTTTTATTGGACTAACAAGGAAGATTTCAGTTCTGAAACTTACAGGATATTCTTATAGTACAATGACCTCTTATATATCAAAAGCTTAAGGAAAAGTAGATTTTTCAATTCATGACCCCTTTAATAGTAAATGAAGTTGGTTTGCTGTCCTCAACAGAGGATCGAGCTCCAAGCTCAACCCCCCAATGCAATGACTGCTGCAGAAACAGTGTGCACTGATATAGAGAATAACTCCCGCTGGAGATACTCTGAGGTCACGTATCTGCTCCAGCTTATTGGGAAAATAAATACTAGTGCGCACGCAGAGATACACCCAGCTTCTTCAAGGTTGAAGTTCATCAAGCTCTTGCTCTAAACAGGAAGGTTTCCCAAAGCATACTGATAGCATGTTCTTTCTCTCAGTGAGAGGTTTAGACAAAAGTCATTATTATTCTCTAGTGTTGGAATATAGGTAAGTAAAGTAAATGCTTTAACTAAGAAGGGGTCACATAGGCGACAAGCTGAAGTGACCCCATTGTGCTCAGCTGTCTTGGTCAGCTAGAAGATTAGATATGATTTAACACATGTTTGGTGCCTCTCTCAAAAACATGGAGAAAAGCACATTACATACAATTCTATAACTAAGTAAGCTTGAAGAAACCATTCAAATAATTTAATATGTACAAGGATAAATATTGATAAATACCTTGATTATATATCACTCAAAAGGATATATATATTGAACATGCAATGAATCCCAGAATCCACCCCCTACTCTAGGCATTGGTGAAAGCATGCTGACACTTATGATTAAACCTGTAACAACATCACTTCACTGATACTGGATTCATATCTGTTTACTTGATGATTCATGTGATGTTTCTCCTGTTATTGGTTTGTCCTTTAGCACCAGCTGAAGGAGACACAGAGGTGGTTCCAGCAGAGGATCCAGCAGAGAGAGAAAGATCTTCAGCAGCTGAGAGAGGCTGTGGAGTCTCATAAGGTGAGTCTGGAGAAGAAGAGAAGTTTGAGAAGTCTCAGTCAGGACTCACTGAAGCCACTGTGTGATTGTGATGTGTGTCCTAACAGCGCTCTGCACAGACAGCAGTGGAGGACAGTGAGAGGATCTTCACTGAGCTCATCCGCTCCATTGAGAGAAGCCGCTCTGAGGCCACACAGCGGATCAGAGATCAGGAAAAGACTGCAGTGAGTCGAGCTGAAGGACGACTGGAGCGACTGGAGCAGGAGATCAATGATCTGAGGAGGAGAGACGCTGAGCTGGAGCAGCTTTTACACACACAGGATCACATCCATTTCCTGCAGGTAACAGAGATCTAGAAGAACAGGATCATAGTGGACTTGAGCAAGAGACTCACAGAGAAACATTTCATGAGAGCAGAATGAGCCGTTGACTGAAGTGTTGATCTGTGTGTTCGATTATTATATAATCATCTGTCAGATGCTCTTCTGATCTTCTTCTTTTGAAAGAGACGCACTTACAAATGCAGTTCAGCTCTGAAAATCTCTTAGGAATAATTTTCCTGAAAGATATATTGAGCTTCCAGACAGCAACAGCTCAAAACTTCATTAATATGTAAACTTTGTGTTACAACAGTGTGAAATCCATGAACTTGATGGTACCAGTTTCACCCAGCTAGATTTCCCATCATCTCTTTACTTACCTTTTTACAATCTTTTGTTTACTAAAATCAGATAATCTTCAAACCAGCTGAAACCTTTATAATACATTTTCATAACTATTTAGCAGCTGATGCTGTGAAATTGCAGGACTGAGGAGAGTTACTAAAGATCAACAAGAGCTGCTCAAATCTGACAGTAGTGCAGGTTATTGGCTGAAGTGTGGAGGTGATGAGCTTTGATTTCTGTTTTCTGTAGAGTTTCCAGTCTCTCTCAGCTCCTCCTGAATCTACAGACGTAAATGACGATCCCTTCAGTTCTTTCTCCTCTTTTGATGTCATGAGAGAATCTGTTTGTCAGCTGAGAGACATACTGGAGGATTTCTGCAAAGAGGAGTTCAAGAAGATCTTTGTCAGTGGTAAAGTCCTGGAGATTCATCTGCTCTCAGAAATGATCCTCATGTAGAAGATCATATTAGAAATGTCTTAGGAATGGATGCAGGGATCATTTTCTCTTGACATGATAATCACACTCTTCATGTCTGTTGATTTCCACAGTCACTTTCACCAACATTGTTCCCAGGACCAGGAATGACTTCCTACAATGTAAGTCACTGAGAAAACCAGCAGAGAAACTCACTGAGTGTGTTCATGTTCTTCCTGTAGAAGGAGAAAGAAAACATGACAGAAGAGTTTTATAGTTGATCATGTAAATGATGATTTGCACAGGATATCTGGTAAACTGTACTGAGACACTGATGATATATTGAACATGAAGAGTTCAGATACACTGAAAGATCAGATTCATAATTCCTGATTCTGATGTGTTTTATCTCCATCAGATTCCCATCGGTTCACTCTGGATCCAAACACAGTGAATAAACGCCTATGTCTGTCTGAGAGGAACAGAGTGATTACATTCACTGACACAGAGCAGTCGTATCCTGATCATCCAGACAGATTTGATGTGCTTCAGGTGTTGTGTAGAGAGAGTGTGTGTGGACGCTGTTACTGGGAGATTGAGTGGAGTGGTGGTGTGTATATATCAGTGTCATACAAGAGCATCAGGAGGAAGGGACGTCGTTATGAGTGTTGGTTTGGATATAATGATCAGTCCTGGAGTTTGTTCTGCTCTTCTTCCAGTTCCTCATTCAGACACAAAAAGAAAGAGACTAAACTCCCTGTAGAGTCCATCAGCAGTAGAATAGGAGTGTATGTGGATCACAGTGCAGGAACTCTGTCCTTCTACAGCGTCTCTGGAGACACAATGAGCCTCATCCACACAGTCCAGACCACATTCACTCAACCGCTCTATCCTGGGTTTTATGTTTATTATACTGGATCATCAGTGAAACTGTGTTGATAATTCAGAATAGACTGTAGAGAGACTCTACCCATAATGCTTTGAGCTGCATGATAAATCACTGACAGTGAGATGTTATACAGTCTCTTATTTTCTCTTCATTACATTAAAGGATTAGTTCACTTTCAAATAAAATTTTCCTGATAATTTACTCACCCCCATGTCATCCAAGATGTTCGTGTCTTTCTTTTGTCAGTCCAACAGAAATTAAGGTTTTTGATTAAAAACATTCCAGGATTTTTCTCCTTATAGTGGACTTCAATTGGCCCCAAACGGTTGAAGGTCAAAATTACAGTTTCAGTATTCTTCAAAACGCTTACGCCGTATGTCCTACGCCTTCCCTATTCAACTTACGGAAAGAACGAGGCGCCAGTTTCGTTTTTTTCCATAAGTAGAATAGGGAAGGAGTAGGACATATGGCGTAAGTTTTTTGAAGAATACGGAAAGCGGAAGCACGTACAAACGATCATTTGTGTTTATAAAGCATATACTGTTGTATTTTTTTCGAAAATGAGTGATGGTTTCTCTAGATAAGACCCTTATTCCTCGTCTGGTATCATTTAAAGCCCTTTGAAGCTGCACTGAAACTGTAATTTTGACCTTCAACCGTCTGGAGGCCATTGAAGTCCACTATAAGGAGAATAATCCTGGAATATTTTCATCAAAAACCTTCATTTCTTTTCGACTGAAGAAAGAAACACATGAACATCTTAGATGACAACATCTTAGATGATGATGAGCCGCTGGATGACAGCATGTCCCTAGTGGCCTCGGACACCGAGGATTGGACAGGCTCAGCCCACGACCCCCGCCAGAGCTTCGATAGACACCGAGCTCATCCGTGTTCTATCTAAAGCCATCGAGGAGCTTGTGCCCGACTCCGCTCATCTACCTCTCTCACCTCTGTTGATGGTGTTGAACAGAAGGGCTATGAAAAGCTGCCTCCTTTGGATGAAGCTGTGGCTGTGCACCTCTGCCCGCCTACTGCCATGGGATGGAAGTCAAAGGCCGTTCATCCATCTAAGCCCTGCCAGACAACTTCACCCCTTGCTGGTCACGCCTACACCTCGGCAGGCCATGCAGCGTCTGCGTTACACTCTATGGCTGTGCTTCAAGTGTACCAGGCGAAGCTCCTCTCTGCCATGGATGAAGCTGGACATGACCCGACAGTATTCAGGCAGCTGCGCAGCGCAAAACATGCCACCAAAACTACGGCCCAGGCTATCGGCCGATCGATGTTGCTGGAGCGCCATTTATGGATCATTTTAATGGAGATCAAGGACTCGGACAAGACCATCTTCCTCGACTCCCCGATCTCCCCCACTGGCCTCTTTGGTCCCACCGTTGATGGGTTTGCTGAACGCATCACCGCCGTGCAAAAGTCGTCCCAAGCCATGTGACACTTTTTGCCAAAGCATTCCAGCTCCTCTGCTTCGATTCTCCACAGGCCTGCGCTGACTCAGCAGCCCTCCAAAGCTCGCTCCACCAGCTGACCCCGGCCCAAGATAGTGCTGGACCCTGCGCTTCAGAAGTCATCCTGATATCCCTGACAGGAAGAGGAGGGGGCTAAGTCTCGCTGCGGCCGGACCACCCCCAGCCTCGTTTATTTTTCCCGTCACCTCGTTCAGTTCCAGGTGCTAGAAAAAATTTGTTTGTTTAATGCATAGGGCCTGTTCAAGCACCCATGCAACTAACCGCTGTGATAGCGGGCAAAATAAAAAACAAGCACACTCAAAAAGAGAGCAAATTTCCTCTTCCATTCCCCACGAGCACTGTGGTTCCTTACAGCGCCCATTGCTCAAGCCAATCCAACCCCTTGTCACATAGTCAGAGGCCTGGCAGGGATGGCCCAGAGTGTCAAAATGGGTATTGGGTATAACAGAACGAGGTTATGTACTCCAATTCGCTCAAAGGGCCCCGTTATTGAAAGGCGTGGTCCCCAACTCCATGACGAACGAGGACATTCATGTCCTGCGCTCCGAGGTGAACACTATGCTGGCAAAGAGAGCCATAGAAGTGGTTCCTCCAGCTCAGAGCGAGTCAGGCTTCTACAGCCGTTACTTCCTCGTCCCAAAGAAGGACAGTGAGTTTGGATGTTAGAGTGAGTATTCTGGGAGCCAAAGGTGAGGCTGTGATACCCGTACTCACACCGCAAGACATAGAAGCGTTGAAAGCAGATATGTGTTTTTGCAGAACACTTGTATGTTGCTAGTGCTTTTCTTTGTTTCTTTTTTCTTTTCTTTTTTTTGGGGGGGGNGATATTGATATTGCTATTTACCTGTTTCAAAGAAATATTAATTTGCTTGCTTTTAAGATAATGCCATATATGCCTAAACATAGAAATGCTTAAATTGCTATATGACTGGAAAATACCTAACATACTTAAATGCTATGAGTGGAAAATACCTAAAAAACTTAGTGACATAGATGTACAATATAAACAATTGTATTTGACCTCCTGTTTATTATGATGTGAAAAACAGAAACAAGTGTAAAATATGTGTGGGGAAATGTTTGTAACCAACAACAAAGGTCAGCAACAGGGCGCATGGGGGTGAAGAGAAAGTGTTAGAGCCACAAGCGGAGGTGGAAGTAAGGAAGACTACAGTAAAGAAGAGGAAAAGCGCTAGAAGAAGCCACAGCGTAGGTGATAGCGGAAGAAGCACCCCTCAGATGCTGCCTGCATTAAGTGTGAAGGACGCCTGGTACCCTATCGAGGGACACTTAACAGTATCTCCAATATTGCTGATTAGAGTTTGACTTTAGAGCTTTTAGTTTAGCTGATTTAAGTTTTATTTTATTTTACATTAACTGCTTTGTATTGTAACTAATAAAATAAGTGTTTTTATTGTTACTATTGCCTTCTGTGAGACTTTACTTATAACTACAAACTGAGCCTCGAAAAAGAACAACCACAAGGGAGTCTTCTACGTCATTCCTGAAGAACTTCAACCTGTGGGTGGGTGAGTACTTTATGGTTTAGGCTAGATTTGACTAACCTTACCCTACATGACTAATCTTAGGGTTAAATGTGTAAAGCCCAGGATACACTGCACGATTTTAGCAATCCTATAAAATCATTAGAAATCACACTGTGTGACATGGATCTATTAAACTTGGGTTATGAGTATGACATGCATGTAGACTGTACGATGATGACACCTGTTGACTTGTGAGCTACGATGCAAGTTTCCATAGAAGAGTAAAAACATCATCAGCAAGCACTAGTGGTAAACAAAAAGACGAATCACACTTTGGAACTTGTAGTTTTTTATGTGTGCTGAAAAAAAAGGAAGCGGCAAAATAAGAATGGAAAAGAGCTTGAGGTAAGCAGTTAGCAGTTAGCACCATGACGCGTTGATTTCATGTTGGAATTTTATTGGCTGGTCAGTAGATGTAGGTCGATGTTTTTGCATCACACTAATTTGAGTAAAACTGAAAATTTTGTTCTCTAAGTTATATTATTAACCTTACTTTCATGTTGTAAGTTTAACAGATGTTATATTAAAATAGGTCTTGTTAACATTTTGGAAATTGTTTTTGTGTTCATTGAGATATTTTTTAAAATGTTACTTTTTAAAGGGGGTGTTTACACTGAGCACTATATATAGCCCTTGTTGTGTTGTCAGTTGTTGAATGTATAATGCTTTTTTGTGTTCAGTCAGTGTTTCCCTGTTTTGGTTTTGCTTTGTTTTCATTAAGATCCCTCCAGCACCTAGATCCTCCACTTCCGTCTGCCTTCCTAGCTCTCTAGTATTAGGGTACAATGGGGATAAAGGCACGCCTTAAGAAAAATTAGCTTTTCACTACTCCCATAGTGTAGGATTGCAGAAAAAATATATACATTTTTATTGAACATTGATGGAGCAATATATTTTATGTGAAAATAAATCTTAAAAGTAGTTTTAAAATCTTATAAATGTGGGGCAAAACGCACAAAGTATTGTTTTAATAATGTCTAAATTAATACCTGTTCAAAACAATAACTTTAGCAAAGCTTGTACTATTTTTGGTTTATTCTGATAATAATAAAAAATATATTTTGTTCGATAAATATGCTGTCATTAATTTATATATGTATAAAGATTCTGAAAGCATTGAATGATGATCCTAAAATAAATAAATTCAGCTTTACAGTATTAATAATAAATATTGCATTTTATTATATGACATGTTTAATATTTTTTTTAATATGATGGTTTCATTATAAATATAGTGATTATCTCTAAGGTGGACACATGATTATTGACACATGATTATTATATGATATTTTCCAGCTGAATCTAATCATGTCATATCAACAAATGGAAAAATCAGCAGCCGTATTATGCATTATCACGTTAATTATTATGCCTTTTGCCCCAACAGCAGGGGCGCTTTTTACCTCAAATACCATACTTTTACATATTCTTCAGTTATTGAAGAACTACTTTATTTACCTTGAAAACCATTAACAAGACCTTTGTCTTAAAATATAGACATTTTAGTGATTCTCATTTGCTACATAAATCTACAACATTTTTAAAAACTGTACTACCATTAACTATAATAACTATTAACTATAACTATTAATATAAAAAAAATATTAGATCACATTAGTGCAGAATCAACTTTGCATTGCTGTCCGCGATCGCGTCAAGGATCACGCATCATCAAAAGAGGGTTGTCAAGAAAAGTGCCAAGCAGAATTTTGGTTCCATGATAGTGTTTTAAAAGAGAATAAAGTCAAATGCGCCTTTTACTCGGTGCACCTTTAGCCCTGCTGTATTAAACCTAGACTTACTTTAATTCCAAATTCCCATCCAACCACAATCACAACCAACTAAAATTAAAATATTTTAGCGCTATTTAATATTTCAGCACTATTTCAGTCTGAAGCTATTCTATTTACTAGCTCTTAATTTCATTGGTTTTCTTAGATAAGTACTAAAAATGATTTTAATATTGTATGTTGTTTTGAGATTATGACCTGCTGTCAGTAACAGGGCAATTTCTCACATGGAAATGGAAAATAAATTAAAAACAACAACCCACCAAACCACTCATACTGCCAGTGAAATGACGGGTGAATAGCTGACATTTCCTGAAGCATATCATAATTAAAATCTTTTGCAGTTTCACTACTTAGCAATGTCATAGATGATAGTAACAAGTTATGAAATGTAGGATTTTCTACATTTTTTAAAATGCATATAACTCTTTAGTGGCACATTAAAAGCAATGATGTCAATAATATTTTTAATTTACATATTGTTCCCCAATACTTACACATAATTACTGTAAATTTTTTGTAATTACGCAGTACTTTCCGGGCTGTAATCTAAAGCATTACCACATTTTTTAAGAAACATTAAATATTAGATCAAATGTCCATGATGGCGTCAAAGATCAGATACATTTCCATCAAAAAGCGGGTTGTCAAGAAAAGTGAGTTTTTGTTCCATCGGAGATTAAAATCAAATGCATCTTTTACCGCGGTGCACCTTTAGCTCAGTTGTACCCTTCTACACAAGCATCTCACTATTACCGCCTGCGGAAATCAGAAATTCTGCACCCTCCAGAACCTAGTGCTCAACCCACAAGTTGGGGAATAGACCTCAGGCACAGTGCGTTTAAACAGTGCTGTCAGTGGGAGTGTTCAAAACTTCTCAGGGAATTCGCCTTTGAGGTGTGCATTTCTGAGACTGGTCAGTTCAGATATCTGTGAAAAGCACATCTCATTAGTTTACAGTGGTTTTAGCAATTAACACAGAAACAGCATACCATCCAAAGCTGGAAAACCACTGTAGATGTGCGCCCTTTTCAAGAATTTAACTTATATAAACTCACATGAGGCATCAATCAACATCAAGTACAAAACACCATAATCAAACTACTGATTTGTAGGTTTCTACACAAAGACAGCTTTATCCTAAATGTAAACTGTTCATTATTGATCGGATGGGGCCTTTTCTTGCTCCTTCCTCATTATATAACCTTTCTAAAAGGAAATCCGTCATTTATAAGTATTCTTTTAACTCCTGTTTAACTATAAAACCTAGACTTACTTTAATTCCAAATTCCCTTCCGACCCTAATCACAACCAACTAAAACCATAGCACCATTTAATATTTCAGCACTATTTCAGTCTGAAGCTATTCTATTTACTAACTCTTCATTTCATTGTTTTTCTTACACACGTACTGAAATTACAAATGATTTGTATATTGAATGTTGTTTTTGAAATTATGACCTGCTGTCAGTAACAGGAATTTCTCACACGGAAATGGAAAAAAAACAAAACACAACAACCCACCAAACCACTAATGACTGCCAGTAAAATGACGGATGAAGAGCTGACATTTCACAACCAATGTTCTGGTTTATAGTTAAAATCTTTTGCAGTTTCACTACTACATAATAGCACCTACACTTTCAATCAAAATTATTCGACCCCACAGAGACTGTAACAAGTAATGAAATGTAAGATTTTCTAAAGATAGAGTTTTTAAAAAAAAAAAAATTGTAATTTTTATATATATTTTTATTTTTTTCAAAATACAGACATACAAATAATATCAGTGAGCTGGAAGCTTTTGCACACAAGAAATTAAGACAAAGTTTATTTGAGGTTATAAAGAGTATTCTACACAAAATAAAGTATTCTGCACAAAATTTGACACTTGGGGGTTGAAATTATATATATACACTATCGTTCAAAAGTTTGGGATCGGTAAGATTTTTTATGTTTTTAAAAGAAGTTTCCTCTGCTCACCAAGGCTGCATTTATTTAATTAAAAATACAGTAAAAACAGTAATATTGTGAAATATTATTACAATTTAAAATAACTGTTTTCTATTTGAATATATTTGACAAAGTAATTTATTCCTGTGATCAAAGCTGAATTTTCAGCATCATTACTCCAGTCTTCAGTGTCACATGATCCTTCAGAAATCATTCTAATATGCTGATCTGCTGCTCAAGAAACATTTAATGTGTACAATTGTACAAAATATTTGTGTACAATATTTTTTTTCAGGATTATTTGATGAATAGAAAGTTCAAAAGAACAGTGTTTATCTGAAATCTAATCTTTTGTAACATTATAAATGTCTTTACTGTCACTTTTGAATGATTTAATGCATCCTTGCTGAATAAAAGTATTCATTTCTTTCATTTCTTTAAAAAAAAAAAAAATAATAATTCTTACTGACCCCAAACTTTTGAACGGTAGTGTATAATGCTACAGAAGCTTTGTATTTCAGATAAATGCTGTTCTTTTGAACTTTCTATTCATCAAGGAATCCTGAAAAAAAAAGTACACAACTGTTTTCAACATTGAAAATAATCATAAATGTTTATTGAGCAGCAGATCAGCATATTAGAATGATTTCTGAAGGATCATGTGACACTGAAGACTGGAGTAATGATGCTGAAAATTCAGCTTTGCATCACAGGAATAAATTACTTTGTAAAATATATTCAAACAGAAAACAGTTATTTTAAATTGTAATAATATTTCACAATATTCCTAAATAAATGCAGCCTTGGTTAGCAGACGAAACTTCTTTTAAAAACATTAAAAATCTTACCGATCCCAAACTTTTGAACGAAACTCAGTAATTCAACTTAACCTTCTTAGAATCGCTCAAATGTGCCTTAATATGTGTAATACTATTAAAATTAAATCTAAGATGGTTTACTGATGCAGTGTTTTATACAGTTTTGTTCACAAAACCAGAATGTCCTGCAGGTCATGGGGGGGTTCAATAATTTTAATTGCAATTGTAGTTATTGAGAGATGCATAAGCAAATGTATTACCCACGTTAAAACTTTGTGTCATTATGGAGGATGATATTTTTTATTTTAAGTCACTGCCACTGGAAACTCTCTCACCATGTTTCTGTTCAGTTTTGTCTTGTGGCTGCATTCAGGCTCCTGAAAATTGTCTGCTTGATTTAGTGTGCACTTCTGGAATATTGTATCCACTCCCTTCTGAAAAGTCAATGTCAGTACAGTATGTAAAACGATGTGGAAAAAAGTATTTAATAGGCTACTCAAACAAAAGAAACACAACTACAAGCCAAGTATACTTAGAATGCTAAATTATACATTTGGTTTATTTAGAGGTTTATTAAGAGTGCTGATTGTGAAGTTTGGGTTTATGTAAAGGTTAGCAATAAAAGCACTTTTAAACTGCATGTAAGTTATCATTACTTAGCATTAGTTGTATATTAGTTAGCATTCTTTTGAGTGCTTGTACCCTCACAATCCTGTTTACACCTGGTCACTTCATGCATTTTTACTGATTGGATAGCTATCTGATTTATCCAAATGATTCCATTTACACTTAAATGTCACATAAATGTGTCTAAGCAAAATGGATATAAATCCGAATTTCGAATCCAAATGCTATATGCAGATTTAATGAGTTCATGTTACCAAAAGCAACAAATATGAGCTGCATATTATTGATCATCCATACAATGTAATGTTGGCTATTGCTACAAATATACCCGTGCTACTTATGACTGGTTTTGTGATCCAGGGTCACATTATGTGCTTTCAACAACCAGATGCATTTAGACATGTCCAGTTTTGACTGGAATGCGTCCCAGACCACCTCCTGAAGTGGTTTGAGCAATCGGATTTAAATCCCTCTCAAATGCGTTTACACCTGGTCTTTTAACAATCCAATTTGAGAAAATGCATGAAGTAACTAGGTGTAAACAGGCACAATGTGTTTAAAACTACAACACTATTGCTTCCAATATGAATGAAATAGGATTGAATAAGTTTATGGATCGTAATTTTTCAGAATTGTATACAGTTGATTGCTCTGGTCTAAGGTGATTTCACATGAAAGATGTGGAAAGAAATTCCACCAGCCCTGTTTGTGTGGTGATAAGCAAAGTACCAAATTCTGCTCAATTCAACAGGAACCTGGAGCATTTTTGTGACTTTCATGGACTTTCGGGCGGAAGGTTGTTCATGGCTGCAACAAAAAAAGAGATATCCAAAACAAAATGTTGTTACAATGAATAGTTTATTACAGAATTCTAGGAGCTTCACAGAATATGCTAAACAAAATGATTCCATTTGAATGATTCCAACCCCTTCCAGTGTGGTAACTAAAGGCTGATTTATACTTCAGCGCCGGAGCCTCTGCGCCGTATGTTACGCGTCTGTTTTCATTTATACTTCTGCGTCGTTGTCCGCGTTGACGTGCATGCAGACCACTAGGAGGCGGTGTCCGCGGTCATGTTGAGTATCAAAACAAAAGCCAAAGAAGAAGTAGCTCGTCATGTACGTTGTCAGAGAAGCTTACAAACAGAAACATCAGAGAAGCGGCAAATAGGTAATGACTTTTGTTGCAGTTTGACTTCATGTGTCCACTGAAACATAGTGTTTTTCATTCATAGTGAAGTTGAAAGTGCTCGCTCTTCTCCGACTGCCAGTTTTTTGACCCGAGGGAGGGGTTCTAGCAGACCAATCACAGCGCTTGCGGTCCGCGTAGAATTGACGCGTTGTTACATTTTTGAAGAGGTGCACGTCAGGCTACGTCGTAGGCAACTCGACGCAGAAATAAATCAGCCTTAAGAGGCGAGTCCCCATACATAAGCATGTAACAGGAACACTTCTCCACATCCTAATTTGGACCAGGTGTTGTCCATCTCTCCTTCCACCTACAAGACAACGGCTGCGTCCAAAAACTGGAAGATGCTGCCTTCGGAGGACACATTTCAAGGTAGGAAGGCATCAAGGCACGTCCGAATCCAATGTTAGCTTCACTTCCTGTGTCATGTGATACCTTCATCTGATCGATTTTTTAAGGCAGCATAGATGTATCCTTCCCTGCCTCTGATATCCCACAATCCTGTGCTTTCCATTCTGTGACAGTTGAGCTAGAAAAATAAAGATGGCATCTGAAAGTTGCGTTTGCTGCTCAGTTTGTGTGTAAATATACGTTTTTGACCAACATTTTCCAATTTTGATGTCAATTCTAAAGAGAAATTACTACTGTAGTAATTAAATATGTGTTTAGTTCACACCAAAGCTTGTGCTATTTTGCTGTAGATCACTAAACTGTTACGCTGCCTCAGAAGTCTGTCTGAAATCAGTTTCGTGAGGTGCCTCCATGCACAAACGCTGCCTTACAAGTCATTGCCTTATAAGGCAGCGAGGCAGCAAATCAGCTGCCTAGGATTTCAGCTGCAGCCAACAGCACAAAAGCAACCAAGAGAAAGCAAAAACATAAAACAAAACACACCCACACTTGTAACAAGGTCTTGATAAAGGACACACCCTGAAGTTTTTTTAAATCTTTCTGCACTCAAGGAAGCTCATTCTGCATATTTGGTTTTGAAATGAAGCGCTTTACTCCACTCTTACTTACCAAAGGTAAGATCAGTTTGTATTGCATGATATGTCAATAAACTTAAATACAAATTTAATGTTTTAATAAAATAAAAATGTTGGGATTCTGTTATATTTGAGCTGTTTATGTTGTTTTTATGCAATTAAGGAATGCAACATATTGTTCAATATTTTTTCAGATGAATTATNAGCAACCAAGAGAAAGCAAAAACATAAAACAAAACACACCCACACTTGTAACAAGGTCTTGATAAAGGACACACCCTGAAGTTTTTTTAAATCTTTCTGCACTCAAGGAAGCTCATTCTGCATATTTGGTTTTGAAATGAAGCGCTTTACTCCACTCTTACTTACCAAAGGTAAGATCAGTTTGTATTGCATGATATGTCAATAAACTTAAATACAAATTTAATGTTTTTAATAAAATAAAAATGTTGGAATTCTGTTATATTTAAGCTGTTTATGTTGTTTTTATGCAATTAAGGAATGCAACATATTGTTCAATATCTTTCAGATGAATTATAAAAATTTTCACATCAGTTAGAGGTTTGCATGCTTGATTCTAAGTCCCAGAGGCTGAGCAGAAAATTCAGGACTCAAAACGGTGGGTTAAACTGTCATTTTATTTCCGCAAGTCTACACTCTAAAAAATGCTTGGTTAAAAACAACCCAAGTTGGGTTGAAAATGGACAAACCCAGCGATTGGGTTGTTTTAACCCAGCGGCTGGGTTAAATGTTTGCCCAACCTGCTGGGTAGTTTTATTTAACCCAAATATTGTTTAAAAATTACTGTATTTCTTGCTTAAAATGAACCCAAAATATGTTTTTTTATTAATATGTTTAATAAACAAACATTTATTAATACTTTTTTGAATAATATTTAAACAATAAACATTTATTAAATTGCTTATTAATAAATGCTCATCTTTTTGATTATTATTGTTGCCTCTAGTAATTATAAGTCTGATTTTTAATTTCCAACATATTTTGGGTTGATTTTAAGTCAGACATATAGTCATTTGTAAACAATTGTTGGGTTAAATAAAACTACCCAGCAGGTTGGGCAAACATTTAACCCAACTGCTGGGTCAAAACAACCCAATCGCTGGGTTTGTCCATTTTCAACCCAACTTGGGTTGTTTTTAACCCAGCATTTTTTAGAGTGTAGATACTGGAAATATTTTATATACATATTTAATTGTGTAACATCATCAGGTTGTACTTAACACTATTACTTTGTTATTAATCAAATTTTTATTTAATTATTACTTTATAGAGCCACCATGTCGAATTCGGGAAATCCCTATGATAATGATCGCTCTAGCCAGTCATCTGGATCATCTTCACATACATCGCACGCATTCAGCAATGAAGAGACTAAAAACAAAAAAGCCGAGGAAAATGTACAAACTGAATGTTCTGAAGAAGATTCAGACTCTATTGGCTCAGAATTACAGGAAATGTTAACTGGCTCTCCATCCGCAGAAAAAACAAACAAACTGAAAAGTAAACTGAAGGAGTTGGAGAATGTTACACTTAACATCGCTGTAACCGGGACGACAGGGGCAGGAAAGTCTTCCTTTGTCAATGCTCTGAGAGGACTTCGTAATGATGATGGGAGAGCAGCTCCCACAGGAACAATTGAGACAACCATGAAGCCAGACATGTACCCACATCCTTTCATGCCAAACGTCAAAATCTGGGATCTGCCTGGAATTGGTAGTCCGAAATTTAAAGCAAAGAAGTACCTGAAAGATGTCAAGTTCAACACGTATGACTTCTTTCTCATAGTGACCTCTGAAAGGTTTAGGGAGAACGACATAGAGCTGGCCACAGCGATCCAGAAGAGCAAAAAGCTATTTTATTTCATTCGGACTAAAATTGACAATGACGTTCGTGCTGAATCACAAAACAAAAACTTTGATGAGCAGACGTTGCTCAATAACATCCGAGAGGATTGTAAGTCCAACCTGCCGAAAGTCGGAGTACCCAAAATATTCCTAGTATCTTCATTTCAATTGGAAAAATATGACTTTCAGAAGCTGATCAACACCCTCGAGGATGAACTTCCTGAGAACAAAAGATTTGCTCTCATTCAGTCTCTGCCCATTTATTCCCTAGAAGCCCTGGAAAAGAAGAAAAAGTACTTTAAGAAAATGATTTGGCTGAATGCCTTTGCGGCCGGGGTCGGGGCGATGCCTCCACTCCCAGGAATGTCAGTGGCCTGTGATTATGGCATCATGAAGAATTTCTTTAAACAAGTCTCTACCAGCTACGGCTTATCAAATCCAGCCCTAGAGGTGCTATCAGAACGAGTGAACAAACCGGTGGAGCAACTGAAATCTGTTATGACATCACGCTTCAGAGATGGAGTCACTGATAAGATTGTACTAAATATGTTGTCTAATCCAGTCATTGCTGTAGCCAAGACGCTGGGGACAGTAATGGCTCTTCTGCCAGGAGGAGCTGTGCCGGCGGGAGGGACGGCTATCATCTCTGTGCACCACCTGCTTAACAAGGGACTGAATGAGATGACAGAAGACACCAAAAAAGTTCTCGCTGCATCACAACTTGCCTAATATACGCAGAAAAAAAGAGCTTTGGATCAGGCTCTGATTTTATATAACAGCTCGGATGTTGCAAAAAATGTGTCTTGTAGTTTTGGAAATGAATAGATTAGAAGGGAAAGGTAAACTTACTAATTATCCACTTCTTTGTAATTATGATAAAAAAACTAATTCTTGGAAATGTGAATTAGAGTATATATTTGCTATCTTCATTTCAAATTTCATTTGTGTCAGTATATAATACATGCTGAACTTTGTGCAAGGAATAAAATACTCGTTTTCACTGTGTCTAATTTAGTTTACTAAAAGAATTCTCTCATTGTTTTTTCAATCTTATCAAATAACTAACTTTAAAAAATACAATAACACATAAATGTTTAAATAGAAATAACACTTCCCCAACAATTGTTGCAACTAATGTTGTAGATTGACCTGAAAAGGTCAACTAATTCCACAGACATTGACTTTTATACTGGCCTGAAGTTTACTGGCCTTTCAAACTGTATATACTTGTATATGTGGTTTACAGGGACTCTTAATATGTGTAATGGTGGAAAGCATTTAAAGGATTAGTCCACTTTTAAATACACTTTTCATGATAAATTTACTCACTCCCATGTCATCCAAGATGTTCATGTCTTTCTTTCGTCAGTCGAAAAGAAATGAAGGTTTTTGAGGAAAACGTTCCAGGATTATTCTCCTTATAGTGGATTTCAATGGCTACTAACAGGTTGAAGGTCTAAACTGCAGTTTCAGTGCAGCTTCAAGGGCTTTAAACGATACCAGATGAGGAATAAGGGTCTTATCTAGCGAAACGATCGGTCATTTTGGAAAAAAATACAACCGTTTATGCTTTATAAACAAAATATCGCCTTGAATGTACTTTCCGCTTCCGCATCCTTCATAACGCTTACGCTGAATGTTCTACGCCTTCCCTATTCTACTTACGTAACGAACTTCCTTACATAATAAACCCCTAAATCCTTATGGGTAATGTAGTATGAAACTCATCCCGATACAATTTGGTTGTTGAAACAGCTTGTGGTGCACACAGGGGAATCAGCACAGAAACTGAACAGCTCAAAGCAAAGTTACTATATCCGTGTCTAGATAGAATGGTAACTGAACTGAAGAACCATTTTTCTGAGACAAATATTTTTCAAACAAATGTCTACAAATGAGTGAAGTGAAGTGACATGTGGCCAAGTATGGTGACCCATACTCGGAATTTGTGCTCTGCATTTAACCCATCCAAGTGCACACACACACAGCAGTGCACACACACAGCAGTGAACACACACCCGGAGCAGTGGGCAGCCATTGCTGCGGCGCCCGGGGAGCAGTTGGGGGTACGGTGCCTTGCTCAAGGGTCTCACCTCAGTCGTGGTTTTGAGGGTGGAGAGAGCTGGACATTCACTCCCCTCACCGACAATCCCTGCCGGACCTGAGACTCGAACCCATGACCTTTGGGTTACAAGTCCGACTCTCTATCCATTAGGCCACGACTGCCCTAATGAGCTACACCAGTTTGAAGTCAGCAAAGTCAAAATCAAGTTTTCTGAAGGTTCTGAAACAAAAATCACCAAGTAACCAATCTTTAAAATCCCTGTTAATAACACCTAATTTGGCACGCACACCTAGTCTAAACCAAATATCTATAGGAAAAATATATATTCAACTTTTTTCAATATTTTACTTAAATATTTAGAAAGTACTGTAATTCTGTTTGTGCAATTCTGAGGCGTCTTTGTGTGCGAGCTTCTGATCTGTCAGTCAGCGTAAGATTTTGTTTACATCAGCATGAGTTTAAAAATCACATTTCATTGGTTCAGACTCATGCCATCAAAAATTAGATAAGAATATTCACAAAGTTGGAATGCTGCACTTTAAAACGATACCAAACTTGTGCTGAAGGGAAGCACGAGTGGTGAAGCGAGCAGAGAAAAATGATATAATAGGTTGCTGTCACTTTAAGACTAATGCACAGGTACAATATAATGACGTGTTATTTGTTTCTTGCTTACTTAAGCCATAACTGACTGTTTACTTGGATACTCTGAAAGGCGGGAATTTTTGAGACAATTTGTGTGAATTTGTCCATTTAAGCACAGGGAGACGTGAAAGAGAATTCATTCGACAGAGTAGTGAGGAGTACCAAATTTAGATGAAAATTATGTCATGACATGAGAAATCGCAGGCCGGGGGGTACTCCCGCGACTGCGCTTACTCCCCCCCCCGGGGCCTGTCTCGGCGGCCGCAGCACCTGGGGGTAAGGACAGACGAGACGAGAGAAAGGAGACGGAAGCAAGGGGAGCGACAGGACGAGAGAGGGGAGAGAGGAAAAAAAAAAATTCTGGGTCCGGTTCCCAGACACACTGCCGCTCGGTCCTCAGCCTGCCGAGAGGCTCTTCCTCGCGGTGCCGTGCGATGGCACTGGACGCTCGGTGGACGGCCCGATCCTCGACCGCCTCCTGGCGGCCGGCGATGGCTCCTCCGGTTGAGGGCAGCCGGCAGCGAGTCCCCCGTCCCCTGCTCCTCCCCTTCATGGCGGACGGCAGCAGGCTCCGGCCCACGGCGGACGGCGGTGACTCCTCCGCTCCCTCCGGGACGGCAGCCACCCCACCTCGTCCCAGGAGCACGGCATCCGGGTCTCCGTCCCACCTTTCACTAGGCTCCAGCACCACCGCCTCGGGCAGCCTCTCGCGGTCTTCCCACTCCCGCGCTGCCCGAACTCCGCAGCACCGCGATCCCCCTCAGCAGCGAGGGCTCCCAACAGCATGTCCCTCCTTCCTCCCGGGTTTCGGCACCAATGTAACACTGTTCGTATATACGGGAAGAAGGAGGCGGGAACCGGCGAACATTCAACATAAGTTTTAATTCCAAAATAAACAAATACAAAACGAAAGTAATGCCGGCAGACCCTCACGGACGTCTGCCGGCCACACAAACATAATAAAACATAAAATAAAGTCCAGGCCTGGTCCTCTCTCATCCGTTCACTGTCGTCGCTCCTCCTTTTATGCCTCCGGAGCTCCTCCGTGAGGGACTCGAGGCCGGTGCGCCTCACAGGTGACGATCATTAACACTCGCGTCACCGGCCTCTCGCCGTTCCCTCACGGCTCTCGCCCGCCCTGCTCGCCACATCAAATTACATAAGAGGTCATTGTACTATAAACAATTACTTTCAAAACTAGTAAAAAGACCATTTGTTTAAACCAAGTTGCACAAACAACTTGTTTTATACTTCCTGCAATTTGTGATGTCATACATTTGTGGCAGACTGCCTTTCATACGTAACTAGTTCAGAAGCCCCCCTGCAGCAGTGAGTGAGGTAACAAGGGGAGAGGGAGTGAGCAAACAGCAGAGAGATATTTCAGCTAAAAGTAATCTAAGGAAAAGTTCAAAGCACAAAGGGAAGAGATATTGATGCATAGTGTAATATATCTATGCAGCAGTTTATTGAGCCTATTCTTTTAACAGTTTTAAATTTCAGTTACTGTGCACATGAAGAACAATTCATAGTGGTCAGATGTAACAGACCCAGGATCCTGATAGCACGCATACATCTCAGAGACGTCTATTTGATGTGTGTGTTTACATCTGGAAGACATATTTTTAGAGTGGTTGCTCATCTGTCAGATGTCAAATAGATGTTCAGAAGATGTTTAAGATGTTTATGATTTAGATCTGACATCTTGCAGACATCTATAAGATGTTTGTGCACAGCAGATGCTTTCCAGATGAAGTGATCTTTAACAGACATCTTGCAGACGTGCGTGTGCTATAAGTGACAAGATTTAGAAACCACGATAAACTTCAGCAAGAGAAAAAATGCTTTTATGCAAAACCAATTTACCTTTATCTACACATCAAGAATAATATTACAAACATCGAATCATTTTGGAGAGAGTTTCATTGTGTTGACTGTCGTAACAGAACGTGACGCGGAATTTGAATGCTGAATGGATGACAGCGCAGTGGAGAGTTTATGTGAACTTGAATTTGAAGACTTAAATATTCATCTGTACTTCACATTAAGCTATGGAAAAGCTTCAGAAAACTTGGAATATAGTGCACGAAAACTTACGTCATCACAAAATCTTTTATTAACAAAGATTGGGAGAAGCCAGTTCAGATAGTTAAACCCATAGACATCCCATTGGCCACTGGATTGCACATCAACGTCGCCGCCATATTTGCTGTGGCAACTTGCTGTAACTCTCATAAGTGGATTGAAGAAAAGATGCATGACAATTTTGAGATTTTACAAACGGTCGCACAATCCAAACCAAATATCAGGGAATTACCTTTCACATGTAAGTCTGAACAGTTGCTTCTAGTTGTATTTGGTCATTATAACATTATTTTGACAGCTAGTTCACCAGTCAGACTATTAAAAGCTGGCGACAATGCTAGTCATCTATGAAAACTGAGACTTATAAGAAATAATATAATGTTTACATGGTTCTTATGAAGTCTGAGGGTGGAATGACATGAGGGTAAGTAATTAATGACATTTTCATTTTTGGGTGAACTAACTCTTTAAGACAGTGACTTGCTGCCCCCTACTGGCAATTTAGTTTCATATTTAATGTACATTTGAATTAAAAAGTTAAAATTAGGAATAATTTAATATTTAAATATTGAATTAAACTTATGTAGACAAATTGTAAATGCTAATGCTACTTCTGATGCTGCTTCTGTCACCTCTGCACTTCAAAGATGGATTTTGTTGATAATGATTTCATTTTATTGGTAATAACAGCCTTAAACTGTGCTATTATTCTAACAGAATTTAATCTGAATGTTAGAATTTGACCTAAAAGATGTAACAACAGGCCAGCAGAGGGAGCCGTCACCGGAATACTGACAATGTTCCACTCCCTCTATTTCCTCTTAAGTCTTCCTTTTTGTTGGCTTTTTAATTGGACTGCTCCTTTGGTTTTGACCTCTGCCTGTTTTTCTAAATCTGTTTATTGCTATTATCTACAATAAACAACCGCACATGGATTCTAACCTCAGCGTCTACGTTACAAAAGGTGATGCCTAATAAGTTTAGAAAAATGCCTTTATGTAGGTAAAAATGCCCCTGGAAACCAATTTAAGGTAGCAAATATTTCTTTTGAAACAACTTTAAATGATCAAATGCTTTGTCAATATTGCAAACCCCTAATGTATAGCCTAGTATTCATTTTTATTTCTTCAGGTCTTAAAAAGCCTTAAATTTGACTTTAAAAAATGTGCAGAAACCCTGAATTTGACAGGACAGCTCAGGCTGTTATAAGTCAAGACAGACGTAAACTGACTCATCTCCAAAGAGCAGGTGATTTGATTGATCTAATCGTGGCTCATTTATATTTTTACCCCAGTTTAGCCAGTGGAACCAGCCAGGACAACACAAACCTTAAGGAAGGCTGAAGAAAGACTGTCAGTGGACTATTGTACTGTGATTGTACTATAAAAAAAAAAGTTCTTCCGCTGTATCTCAGATGTTACATTTAGATTAATTTCCTGCATCCTACTTTTTTTTGTTATATCCTTTTTTGTAATGATTTCTGAAAGATCATGTGACACTGAAAACTGGAGTAATAATGATAAATTCTGCTTTGATCACAGGAATAAATTACATTTTAGAATATATTAAAAAAGAAACCTTTTTTAGATAATTTGTAATATTTCACAATATTGCAAGTGTAGCCTTGGTGAGCAGAAAAGATTTATTTTAAAATCATTCATTTTTTCCAAACATTTGAAACATCAGGTACTTACATAATTACTTAATAATAACAATCTATTAATACTTATAATATATTATCATGATTACTAAATNCTCATTTATATTTTTACCCCAGTTTAGCCAGTGGAACCAGCCAGGACAACACAAACCTTAAGGAAGGCTGAAGAAAGACTGTCAGTGGACTATTGTACTGTGATTGTACTATAAAAAAAAAAGTTCTTCCGCTGTATCTCAGATGTTACATTTAGATTAATTTCCTGCATCCTACTTTTTTTTGTTATATCCTTTTTTGTAATGATTTCTGAAAGATCATGTGACACTGAAAACTGGAGTAATAATGATAAATTCTGCTTTGATCACAGGAATAAATTACATTTTAGAATATATTAAAAAAGAAACCTTTTTTAGATAATTTGTAATATTTCACAATATTGCAAGTGTAGCCTTGGTGAGCAGAAAATATTTATTTTAAAATCATTCATTTTTTCCAAACATTTGAAACATCAGGTACTTACATAATTACTTAATAATAACAATTCTATTAATACTTATAATATATTATCATGATTACTAAATGCTGCTGTAGGTGAATTTTACAGTTAAAGACCCAAAAGACCAGATATGATGAATGAAGACCCGGAGTCAGAGTTTCAAAAAATAAATTGAAGAAAATTTACTGAAGAATAGTTTGCAGTTTCATCAGCAGAAGCCAGCTTCAAGTCTCACAAGGAGTTTGTAGGCCGCTCTGCGTACATTCACATTTTTACAACAATTATAGTCTAAAGCCCGGAACACACCAAGCCGTCGGCCAGTTTTTGTTCGTCGGCCGACTAAGTTTTCACAGTGTGTTCCACACCGTCGGTTGAAGTTGGTCCTCAATGGCTTTTTTTCGGCCGATTCGAAATGTTGAATCGGCGTCGGAGCTCGTCGGTCCGTCGGGCGGTACGGAAAGGCATTTCATCTTGCGGAGGCGCAGAACTGACGTGCTACTTGGCCGTCGACTGTCGAGCGTCGGTTTGGTGTGTCAGGCCAACTTTGGACACAGACGCTGCCGACGTGAGCCAAACCCACAGTCTGCTTTCGTTGCCACTAGTTCGTCGGCGTCGGCATGGTGTGTTCCGGGCTTAACAGAGTCCACTAACTTCTGAGATCTTGTCTCCAGATGAGTTTTATTGCTTTATTGCAGGGCACTTGATCTCAGTTTTTTTCTAGCAGGAAAATCAAGTCTTACAACTTGCATTGATATAGTCAGATATTTTCTTTCAACTGCCTTCACAAACCTTTTCTGACATGTAAATGCATTTAATTTCATGATCCACTCTGTGCTATCGTGTCTCTGGACTGGAGCTGCGGCGGTTCACTAACGTGAAACCAGACTTAATTTGCGTCAATGGAAAGCATATTTACACTGTCTGAATCGTTCCCTATCCCCTACAGTATATAGTGCACTATGTGCCATTCACCATGTAGAAAACAGTAAATTTGGGAACAAGTGACCAATTTTAGCCACAGCCTCAGCATCTATTTTTGGGGCAGTCGTGGCCTAATGGATAGAGAGACGGACTTGTAACCCAAAGGTCATGGGTTCGAATCTCAGGTCCGGCAGGGATTGTCGGTGAGGGGAGTGAATGTCCAGCGCTCTCTCCACCCTCAATACCACGACTGAGGTGAGACCTTTGAGCAAGGCACCGTACCCCCAACTGCTCCCCGGGCGCCGCAGCAATGGCTGCCCACTGCTCCGGGTGTGTGTTCACGGTGTGTGTGTTCACTGCTGTGTGTGTGCACTTGGATGGGTTAAATGCAGAGCACAAATTCCGCGTATGGGTCACCATACTTGGCCACATGTCACTTCACTTCACTTCACTTCATCTATTTATTATGTTGGGGGCGGGGATTCTTGAGAGCATTCGATTGGACAGAATCTGATGAGAAGCTGAAGTGCAGAGTGATGTCATCAAAATCCTTGATCCATATTAGCGGAAGTGATACTGCAAGTTTTGAATGATAGTATCTTATAAATGCAAATTTTGTAATTGTTTTTTAGCACACTAGCTTATAGACAACAGTAAGACTAACATATTTCATGGGGACTTTAAGATGGTCTGTGAAATCAGAATCAGAATCCACTTTTATTGCCAAGTACAACAACATGTACAAGGAATTTGCTTTGGTACGCAGGTGCTGTAAAAAGAATTAAGAAATAAAAAGAAAATTGACAATTTAAATAATGCATAAATAATAATAAAATATACATGTGATGAGAAAGCACAATTTAAAAAAGGTTAGTGTAAGCGCAGCTTGCAGACTGATTAAAGGTGGTACAGAGGATCTTTTCCTAGACTGAGAAACCAAAGACTGTTAGTGAGTTTTTGAAATGAGCGCATGCGTAAGAACAACCCCCCTCCTTCACCGCTCATTTCGAGGGAAATAAAATCTTATCATGCTTTGATTTTTAATTATTTAATTAGGACAGAAAGGTCAGACTTTGCTTAGACAAAAGTCTTGTCACTTAACAGAAATAATGTACAGTACAGAACATAAAGTCATGGTGCAGTGGAAAAATAATTAATATCGTGTATGACTCCCATGAGCTTGGAGGACTGCATCCATACGTCTCGGCAATGACTCAAATAACTTATTAATGAAGTCATCTGGAATGGCAAAGAAAGCATTCTTGTAGGACTCCCAGAGTTCATCAAGATTCATTGGTTTCTTCTTCAATGCCTCCTCCATCTTACCCCAGACATGCTCAATAATGTTCATGTCTGGTGACTGGGCTGGCCAATCCTAGAGCACCTTGACCTTCTTTTCTTTCAGGAACTTTGATGTGGAGGCTGAAGTATGAGAAGGAGCGCCATCCTGCTGAAGAATTTGCCCTCTCCTGTGGTTTGGAATGTAATGGGCAGCAAGAATGTCTTGATACCTCAGACTGTTGATGTTGCCATCCACTCAGCAGATCTCTCGCACGCCCCCATACTGAATGTAACCCCAAACCATGATTTTTCCTTCACCGAACTTGACTGTTTTCTGTGTGAATCTTGGGTCCATGCGGGTTCCGATAGGTCTTCTGCAGTATTTGCGACGATTGGGATGCAGTTCAATAGTTGATTCATCTGAAAAATCAACCTTCTGCCACTTTTCCACAGTCTATCCTTCCTGCAAGCTGTGGGCCTTGGCAAATGCAACACAATTTTTTAGTTGTCTTCTGTTTAATGCTGGTTTCTGAGCACTAATTCGGCCATTGAGACCATTGCGTGACAGAATTTGACAATCTGTTCTTGTAGATGCAGTGGTTTCTGGTGACCAGTCATTATGTAGCTCTGCTGCAGTTGAAAAAGGGCTGGCCCTGGACTGTCGAACCAACAAACGGTCCTCTCGAACAGTTTTCTAACGGGGTCTGCCTGACCTGGGCCTGTCATGAACTTCACCAATTTCTTCAAATCTTTTTCTTATCCTCTCCACTTGATGTTTAGATACGTTAAAGATGTCTGCTACCTCAGCAGGAGACTTGGTCTTCAGGCTCTTGATGATCAGCACTTTGGTCTGTGGTTGAATCTTTGGCATGCTGTCAGAGGTCAGGATGCATTTCAAATGAAGGTTGGGTGTGCTGGGGTTCTTCTCCTACACACCTGGGAATGTGTTAATTACAGTATTTGTCACAGGTGACACTCTAATTTGTGATTGATTGAGTCCTTTAAAGATGTGACAAGACTTTTGTCTAAGCAAAGTCTGACCTTTCTGTCCTAATTAAATAATTAAAAATCAAGGCAAGATAAGATTTTATTTTGGTAAAATAAGCATAACCTAGAGGCCTTTGCCTTTCATATAAGCCACTTCTGATTCCAAATGATCAACTAGATGTCAAGTTATTATTTGTTGTTCCTACAACTTGGATAGGCGACAAGACATTTGTCAAGGTGTGTATGTCGTACCTATGTTCTGTTCTGTTCTGTTCGATTCAGTACACATTACAAAGTCAGAAGAAGGCTAGTATTCTATTAGTCGTCTGTCAGGAAAGCCTTTGGCAAACAGAGTATTTGTATCTGTATAACTGCCAGTGTTGGGGTAGTTACTCAAAAAATGTAATTAGTAACTAGTTACTTCTGTAAATTGTAATGAGATTACTTTACTAGTTACTGCAATTGAAAAGTAACTTCCCTACTTATTACTTTACTTTCCTTTTTCTTAATTTACCGTGTAGATACAAGGACAAACATCATAGCCCTATCATCACTTAACCTTTCTGCACAGAGTTTATTGTACAAATATTGAACCATATGAAAGAACAAAAACCCACGTCTGCACAAAATAATATGCCTCACCTTAAAATCCCGAAACAACAGGATAAAGAAGGCTATGGTGGGGTCATTTTAAAATGGTGTCAACTCACAAGTTTCAAAACACAGGCTTTGGGAAACATGAGAACAAAACTCTTCTCCTGAGAACAAAACCAGCTTTTTATTAGATTCATGGCAACAACAAAAAAAGAAGTGGTCAATGAAAAAATCTAAAAATGAAGGTCACTTTATCCTATAAAAAATAAATCTTAATTTAAAATGCACTTAAGCCCATAAAAAGGAAATAGATGAATACAATGAACCCTGCAACTAGCCTGTTCATTTCATTTTGTGTTACCTGCTGCGCTCCAAGACTTGAGGCTGCGCATGTGTCGAACTCTGTCATCCGCGCGCATCCTTGGTTTAGTATACTTTGAAAGACGCGTGGACGCGACTGCGCGCATGATGCGTCCGGGCGCGGAAAGTGAGGTATACCCGGGGCTTTAGCTTGTTTAGGTGGGGTCGGCTGATGATGAGTGACTCCTTCAAATGACCGGTGAGGAGGATCTTTCGCCACAAGTTTTGTATTGCCATGCTGGGCTGACAAATGGTTATAAAAGGTTGCTCATCGAGTTTGCAGCAAAGACACTGTTATTTGCAATAGTGATGGCGTGATCATGTTGGAGACTTAGAAGATTTTCTTGTTTCAAACCATTACTTTGTGTGCAGATTTCAATTGCACACAGGTTTTTTTTTCTCCATTTAACACCTATTTGCCACCACTACTAGTGCATGGAAGAGGAGTACGATAGATGAGATGCCTAATTTATGTGGTGGAGTTGGGGAGGTGGAGGGATATCGAAACAACTGATGCCAGAGCAGGGTGAGTAGCTGCTTATATGCTCTGGATGTAATTGAAAGATTAGGGTTCCATCCTCTTGAGATTATGTTTGAGTTTCATTAATTGAAAGATTAAATGTGTTCACTCCTCCCGAAATTACGTTGTGAACTTCACATAGTGTGCAATCGTGTCAGAGGCTTTGTAAAAATCCAAAAAAGAGACCACAAGAGTGCATGGAATATGTGTAATCCAACAAATCCAGGACCAATCTTAAATTGTTGGATATATGACAGCCTTTTAAAAAACCAGACTGTGTTTCAGATATTATAGAGCTGAGATTCAATTTTAATCTATTGGCATAAACCGAAGTCAGAATTTTATAATCTACAGTAAGAAGTGAAATAGGGTGCCAATTGTCAATAGAAAAACTATCTTTGTTGGGTTTAGGGATAAGGGAAATGGAGTACCTCAGGAATGACGTGTTTTTGTACTCAAAACCCGGAAGCGAGTTAGCATTTTAGGACTTCTGGTTCCATCACCCCAAAGTCAATGGGTTTTTTGTATGGGTTTTTGCTAAATCTCCTAAAATAAGATCTGTGGTTAACAAAGCCTCTAAATATTTTCACGTTTTAAGCTATGACATAAAACACGCAGTCTATTGTGTCTTAAAAACGGCGGTTGCCAACAAGTTGTTAAAAGGGACTTCTTCCTTTGGCGGGGACTTTAGACGTCATCATGACAAGCAGGACATTTGATCTTTCGATCGAGGGAACCCGTGCGCCGCTAACTTCCGGGTTGGCCTACAAAAACACTTCATCTCTGAGGTATACTATAGACCTACTCTGAATCTTATCCATGAGCCATTCCTATCGTGATACTGATGAAAAAATGCGATCCATTTGAATTCTATTGAGAGTTAAACGCTTTAAAACGCTAGGCTATAGAGAAAGTCAAACATGATCTAGGCTGATGAACAAAATGAACAAAATACTGATGAAAAGAGGAAAAAACATCATCTTGCACCAACATTAGAAAGCTTTTTAAACTATTCATGACCCACCCTTACTAGAATTTATCACATTTTATTGTATTAATTGTGGTCAATTTGGCTAAATTTTAGAATTTATAATGTATAATCTATTAAGGGAATATATTTTCACTATAGATTTATATTACAACTGACATGTAGCTATTGTTTCTATATGTGTAGGTTGCTATTTTTCATATCAAATGCAATGATAAAAAAGAAAAAATTCTGTCAAACTGATAAGTACACAGGTGCTTAAATAATATAAAACATCATATAAACCATGATGCAATTTCTGACGTTTAGTATATCTCGGTTTAATATTTTTAATCAGCATTAAAATGATGAAAGTAAGCAACAGTCTCACGCAGACACAGGGTAGGTTTCGTTTCGTTTGAAAAAATGACGGAAAGAAGTGAGAGGTTTTACAAGCAAGTGCTGATGGAATTTATATGAATTGATGAATTAAAGTATCAACTAATTCTATGAATGTATCTCTGATGGGAACTGACTGACTTGAGAAAGGGGGGGGGGGTTGCGACAAAGTAATAGTACACCACTTCTTTTTTTAGGACTACACCACTGCTGCTAACACAAGTTGCAGATGTTAATTTTGAAAGTGAAACCAAAAGTGAAACTGCACATTGCTATTTGCTCAGTCAATAAAACGGTAACCCAGTAAGTTTATAGACCAGAGGAGTCTGAATTGGAGCTGATATGGTAGATGAACACAAACAAAACAGTTTTGTTCAGTTGTTTGTCCCATTCCCAACCCATCCAGACAATGTCTCTTATCTGGAGACACTGGACCCAGCTGAGATTTCAAAACAATTTTTGGAGGTCACTGATCGTTTCTGCCAGTTTATCTTTGACCAGAGCCAAGTGAAAAATCTGAAAGATGGATACACGGTCACCGGCAGAGGTAAAACATTAAGTCTCTTAAAGGTGCCCTAGAATTGAAAATTGAATTTACCTCGGCATAGTTTAATAATTAGAGTTCTGTACATGGGAATGACATACGGCGAGTCTCAAACACCATTGTTTCCTTCATATGTAAATCTCTGAAACGCCATGGAAAAACAGGCGAATCTCAACATAGTGTGGCGGGGCGGTGCAATTTTGAGCCACAAGCTCGAGTTTGTTCACTAGTAATAAAGTCCGACTACGCCACCCTAAGTATTAACCCCAGGGAAAATACTCAAACCACTCAAATTGAGTTAATAAAGCAAACAGTTTCGGTTCCCTCATAAAAATAGGCCAGAGACAAAATTTTTATTAATACAAGAATTTAAAATACTGAACACTGAATCACAAAAGAAAACACTTGAAACCCCACTTCAAACAAAAGAAGACAAATTACAAAAAGAAAAAGATGTAAAACAAACCAACTTGAGGTAGGAATTATGTATGTATATGTAAAACAAAAACTGAATAATACCAGCAGGGCTGAGGCTCCCAACGGCAGGAATCAATGTAGAGTTTGGTTTCACAAGAGCACACTTCTAATCACACTATCAGACACTCAAAGTGTACACTACACACAAGATGAAGGAGAACCACCACCACGAGGAGGGAGATCAAGCCACCCGTCACGTGGGACCCCAGCTCCTGCAATAAATCAAAAAGAAATTAAATAACTATAAAAATGAACTGGGCAGAAACGGCAGTATGACACCTGAAAACGCGTGCATTCTGTATGATTCATAAACGCATCTGCATTCTTATTGAGTCTCTCCAACAGTGTGTAGCTTTAGCCCCATTAACCGAACGGTGCAGCACATTATCAAACTCACTCAGAATCAAATGTTAGCAAAAATCCACAAAATACATGCCATACTTACGTGATCTAATATGCTGCATCACGAACAGCTTGTAAAGATCCATTTTGAGAGAGTTATATTGTGAACTTCAGTATTGTTTATGCAATGTTTATTAGAGTCGTGAGCTTGGGGGCGGTGAGCACGAGCATTTAGAGGTGTACACGCCCCAAACCAGAGCATTTTTAATCCCACCCCAAAATAGGCAGTTAAAACATTATTGGATTATAAAAAAATATATGGGGTATTTTGAGCTGAAACTTCACAGACACATTCAGGGAACACCTTAGACTTATATTACATCTTGTGAAAAAGTGTTCTAGGGCACCTTTAATGTTTTGGACTGTCTGTTTTTTTATTGGTGGGCAGTGTTTCCTGTCTTTGAACATTGAAAACTGATTCAGAAATGAAGCCTTTTTGTTAACCAGATTACCTGCCATTTTCTTCTCTGTAAGCAGCCCCTGTTCATTTATTTTTACCTTTTTTAATTCCTTGTGTTTGACCCCTCTGCCTCCCTAAAGTTTTGGGTCATCTTGCAAAAATGTACGTGGACACCATCTCCAGTGGTGACACCATTCTCCACTAATTATGACAATCATATATTCAATTTTTAACATCATGTTTACTCTTTCCTTGTGTGTCCTCATAGATTGCTGAGGTGTTGGAGAAGTTTCTACAGGAAAAGGTTGCAGTGACCACAGCCATTCTGCAGGCTGATGATAAAATAACTGAAAATGAAAGAAGGATTTGTGGTAAAAACCTTTGTTTTCAGTGTATTCATTGTTAAACACATGGGATGACATTGTAGAGTGTATACGATTTGATTGGACTCTTGTCTCTTCTCCATCTTTTATTCAACTGTTTCCTTCAACCACTTCTTTTTTGGCTGACCAGAGGAGAGAGAGAGGGCAGTCCTTCTGGAACAGGAAATTATAGCTCAGGAAGAGAGGCAGCGTCAACTGGAGGAGAAGATGGAGACTGAACAACAGAATAATGAAGAGCGGGTGAGACAGGTCATAGAAATGATGGAAGAGGAGATGTCCCGCCAACAACAGGAGACACAGCGTGCAATGGAGAGTAAGATGAGGGAGCAGGCTGCCCTGATGGAGAAGGGCTTTCAGGAGAAAGCTGACAGGATGGCCTGGGAGATAGATGAGCTGAAGAGAAAGAATGCAGATGTAGAGGACACAATGTCAAGAAAGTATGAACAAATGATAGCAGATCAGCAGCGAAGAAATGAACAGAACATGGAAGTGTTGAGGCAGCAACACACACAGCAGATGCAAGCAATCAATAGCAGACCCAGACCTCGATCTCGATCCTCCTGTTCTATACAGTGAAATGTGTTGAAAGATGTCGTTCACTGCATTTGACATGACTTTTTGTTATTTTGAAATCAGAGCTACAAACTTTTTTGTTATATCACAGTTGTTTCAAGTTCTGCATTTTGTCAGTTCAGTATGGTAATGTTTGATCACCCATTTATTTAAATTACATGGGCTGATTTTGGAATTTAGAATCTTACAGAAACATATCTGATATAACATTGCAACAACTGTCTCCATGATTACATTTTTAGCTTTAATAAATATCATATGTATTAGATTTAAGCTAGATTTGATTTAGCGGTGAAAACTTTATAGGCTGAATGTCTCAGATCATCACTGAAGTGAGCATGTGAAGCCTAGGGCAGATGAGTGAATGTTGCCTAGATCTTCATGTTGTGTAAACATTGGATTAGACTGACCAAAGTAAGGCAACATGATGCTTATAATAATCAGAGGCCCAGATCAATGGTAATGTTGCAAAGGGGGTATAATAATAATACGAGTAAGAGGATTGGACATTTTTATAGTTTCTGTGTGGATGTTTTGCTGTTTTCACAGTAATAAAATAATGTCAATTTTGCAAAAGTTCAGCAATTATGAAAAAAAATAATGTCACATGAATCAAAGTTATATGGTGCTGTACATACTGTAATACTGTTTATACTGTAATAAAGTTATGCATGGAATCAGGCCCTGGCTGTCATCAACTGAATTTTTTGTGATAGTAAAATAAAATGCATAACATATTCTTAAGATGATCTACTTTACAGTGGTGCTGATACTGCCGGATGCACATCTCATGGTCAATGACTGTCACGATCAATCCTCTTCAAGCCTTTATAACAAAACTTCCCTCACTGTCTGTAGGAGCGCACACTAACAAAACTGAACTAAACAAGAAACCTAAGTATAAGTAGTTAAAGAAAAACAAAAAAGTTTATATATTGCTTCAACAAAGTAATATTAGTTACCATTTGTGCTAACATCCACACACTCAGTTGCTGCTCCCCAAAATCGCTTTATTTTTCCAATGTCAATACTGCTGAAAGCACAGAAATTTCACTTATACCTTGTTCTAGACGAATAATCTGACAGAGCATTTACCTATGGAAGCCCGTTTCTGCCACAAAAAAAAAAAAAA
>RJVU01039986.1:106110-131120 GCA_003731715.1 Anabarilius grahami | reverse complement strand
AAAAAAAAAAAAAAAGCCACTAAAAAAAAAAAAAAGATTAATTGCGACTTTTTATCTCAGAATTCTGACTTTTTAACTCGCAATTGCGACTTTATATCTCACTTGCGAGTTATAAAGTCAGAATTCTGAGATATAAAGTCGAAATTGCGTGATAAAAAGTCAGAATTCAATTCTGAGATATAAAGTCAGAATTCTGAGATATAAAGTCGCAATTGCGTGATAAAAAGTCAGAATTCAATTCTGAGATATAAAGTCAGAATTCTGAGATATAAAGTCAGAATTCAATTCTGAGATATAAGTCAGAATTCTGAGATATAAAGTCAGAATTGTGAGATATAAAGTCAGAATTCAATTCTGAGATATAAGTCAGAATTGCGTGATAAAAAGTCAGAATTCTGAGATATAAAGTCGAAATTGCATGATAAAAAGTCAGAATTCTGAGATATAAAGTCAGAATTCTGAGATATAAAGTCAGAATTCTGAGATATAAAGTCAGAATTGCGTGATAAAAAGTCAGAATTCTGAGATATAAAGTCAGAATTGCGTGATATAAAGTCAGAATTCTGAGATATAAAGTCGAAATTTATCGCAAACACATTTATTTTCTACGTTAGAAAATGTTGGAGATTCCTGGACATTGAACTCTTACATTGTTAATGTCACGCACTACTGATTGAGTCACAGGTAAACATTTTCCATATTCTTTTCATGGAGTCTGAAACACAGGAGGAAGTCAGATAGTGTTGGGTAGTGATAGTGTTTCCAGTTAGTTACACATTCTAGGAAGACTCCAAGATTCTTATAACACATGTCTGCTAACACATATTCCAGTTTCTGATTTTGAAAGTGAAACCCAAAGTGAAACTGCACATTGCTATTTGCTTAATCAATATAACGGGATATACAGTAAGTCATCCACAGAGAATAACCAGAGAGTTACTGAGAGACCAGGGACATTCCCTAACTTACTCTAGACCATTTATGGCCTGGACTAAAGGAGAGTCTAAGATATAAAAATGAAATGAAAGGAAACTACCACTTGTATACAACTCAGTTTGAGCTACTGAAGTTAAGTGAAGCAAAAAGGTAAGTGACTTTCCTTCATCAATGGGTTTTATGGGTATTAAAACAGATACAAATATCATTAGCTCAGCATAAAAGCTATTATGCATATGGAGAGTGCCCATAAGCCATCTATGAATGTGTGTGCATTAGTGATCTCTACACCCTGACACGTTTTGATAAACTTTAGGTCCATGTCTTGCTTTGTTCATCAACTGAACCCAGTAAGGTTATAGACCAGAGGAGTTTGAATTGAGGCTGATATGGTAGCTGGACACAAACAAATCTTGCAAAAAAATTTTTATGCGACTTATTCAGCGTGGTAAATGTGTATGTGTGCATTATGTCAGTGTGGATGTCTATATGTTGAAAGGTGTGGGTTTATATTGGAATGTTCATATATAAGTGAGTATATTCGGTGGCTTTTGTTTGTTTCTCTGTCCATGTGTGTGCGTGTGTGTTAAAATGACATGATAAACATTTTTACACAAACTTCCCCAAACAGAAAATGGAAAAGCTGCTGATCTGGGAAATTACTTTATTGTGTACTGTAGAAGTACTGTAATATTAAAGGATTTTAAATGTGTGTATCTGTTGGACAGCTGTATTCTCCAGTGATCATGGACAAACCAGTATGCTTGATTGACACGGGGTCAGATGGGAAGCTGTGTGTGCAGCAGTCAGCTCTACAGATCCTGCAGCAGATCCAGCAGCCAGTGGTGGTGGTGGCCGTGGTGGGTCTCTACCGCACCGGGAAGTCCTACCTGATGAATCGCCTCGCAGGACAACAAACAGGTTAGACCCGCACATGCAGCGCTGATACCATCCAAAAACATTATGCATATAAGTCATTTTTTTGTGTGTGTGGCTTTATCAGGGTTTGCATTGGGCAGCACCATCGAGTCCAAGACGAAGGGCATCTGGATGTGGTGTGTGGATCACCCCACTAAAGCAGGAACCACTCTGGTGCTGCTGGACACTGAGGGACTCGGAGACATGGATAAGGTGACATGAAAACCAGAGTACTGAAACACACCTAAAAATAACATCAAACGTCACAAGCAGTTTTGATGGTCCAAGAATACTTTCACTTTCAGAGCAGAGTAACTCGTGTCACATTCACCATTTGTTCGCACATTTTCAGTTAATAGCTAGTTAGTTTGTTGACTAGTCCTCAAAAATTACGCAAAAATTTAAAATGCCAAATTAATTCAGAAACGTTAACTGCATTAAAAGCAACAATGTAAAAAATAACTTCAGTTAATGCGCCACATTTAAATCCGTAGCGTTAATGTGAGACGTCAAAGGCCAAATCATTTCATTGCGTTTTACATCAGGAGCAGTTGTGCAGTAGATTGAGAGTTAAAGCGCAAAGAGACGATTATGTTATGTTATGGATGGTTTTATTCCATCTGCACTCACTGAAACACAAGCAGTTCTGCGTGTTCACATTCCTCCACCGATGAACAGAACTCTCTGTGTTTTAGTGCGTGCACAAGAATAAAACTAATGATATGCTGATTTATGCAATTACTTCCTGCAGCATTAGTGATAGATCATGTCAGGTAAAAGGGATGCAAAACATTCTGCAGATAATATTTCATGTTGTGTCTGCTGGCTTTATTTCTTCAACAGAGTCAAGTTTAACACACGTCCTTGTCCTATACAGGCCATTTTGCGTTCATTTTTTTACGCACCGCTTACTGCACCTATATTGAGACTTTTCTCTGTGATTCACAGTCTTTAAATTCATAAAATTTGTGCTGTCATTGGTGGAAAAATCTGTTTGCTTATAGCAGTACTTAGAAAGAACACAAAGTATTTGTGTTGTGTATATCTGCGTGGTGGCACAACTGGTAAACAGAGTGTGCTTGTGTAGCAGCGACCCGGGTTCGAATCCAGTCCGTAGTGTTTCCTACATTTAATGTACATATATATATATACAAATATGTACATATGGCCTGTTATGGTGAACGCTAAGGGATGGCTCTGTGAACGCTAAACTCTCGCGAGACGGTGCGTGATTGAACATTGCAACGCGTTGCTGCTAGAAGTCAGCAAACTTTTCTTGTGTTTTTTTTTCCCCTTGTTTGTTCACTTCACCTCCCACAAATACAATAAACTGGATTACAATTCGGACCTGGATCATCTAGAAGACTACATCGACGAATGCTACAATAGACTGTGCATCATGGGACGCTCTCGAAAAGCTAAAAAACCACGCATATCGGGCTCACCTGCTTCATCCAACGCATCTTCCTCGCCCATATTTCCGCACCCCCCGTGCTGTCCCGAGGTAAGCGACATACTTACATCCATAGACAGTAAACTATCCGGACTGGACGCCAGAGTAGCATTAATAGAAGTATTGCACAAAGAATTTCAACAACTCCGCCACAGTCTAGAATACAGCCAACAACAAATCGACACGCTCACACAAGAAAACAGTTGGCTTATGTCATGATCACCGTCTGTTCCTGTCAGTTCCCGGACTACATTTCCCACAATCCTCCCTGCCAGTCACATGTTCACTTCACACCAATCACCTGTTGCCACATACAGCTCAGCACACTACCTGGACTATAAATGACTCACACACACACCACCTGATTGCGAAGTCTTGTTTCCCCAGTGTGAAATTCTGAGCGTTTATATTCTGTCTGCCTGTCTGTTGTTGATCTTGCCTGTTTCCCGTTTACGATTCCTCTGCTGCCTACCCCTGACCTGTGCTTTGTATACCGACCTGTGAGCGATATCTGCCAGTCCTGACCTCTGCCTGTATCTGGATTACGATTCTGTCTACCCTCTGCTGTACCTGTCTGCTCCTGTTTTGACCCTGCCCGTACGACCACGCTCACCTTTTAATAAAAGCTTGCATATGAGTCCCGCCTCGTTACAGCTTCAAAACTCCGTTACAACTCTCACAACGCAACTGTCTACTGTTACCACTACAGTCGCCTCCATCACCTCTGAAAATAAAACGATGAAAGAAACAATTTTGGACTTACAAGCATGCAGCATGAGGGACAACCTGATTTTCACCGTCATCGCTATGCACCTATGTCTCGGTGCACTATACAAGTATGCACCTCAGTCACCTATGTTTTGTTTTTCAAACTTTGTGTTTTTTGTTTTATTATGTGCTTTGCTGTAAATGATTATGTTTGTCTAGTGTTATTATGTCCTACTGTTCTGTTTTTTTTATGTTCGGCACAATTCATTTACATATACACTCACCTAAAGGATTATTAGGAACACCATACTAATACTGTGTTTGACTCCCTTTCGNTCTACTGTTACCACTACAGTCGCCTCCATCACCTCTGAAAATAAAACGATGAAAGAAACAATTTTGGACTTACAAGCATGCAGCATGAGGGACAACCTGATTTTCACCGTCATCGCTATGCACCTATGTCTCGCTGCACTATACAAGTATGTTTTATTATGTGCTTTGCTGTAAATGATTATGTTTGTCTAGTGTTATTATGTCATACTGTTCTGTTTTTTATGTTCGGCACAATTCATTTACATATATATGTCATATGCAACTCAAATTCATAACCTGGAACATCCGTGGCGTTAGCTCTCAGACAAAAAATAAATAAAGTTCTCAGCTATTTTGGATAATCTACAGTCAGATATATGTTTACTACAAGAAACACACCTTGCAGATTCAAAACAAAACACCATAAGATCAGCTCAATTCACTCACTCATTTTTAGCCACTTATAATTATGTATAATATAATAATGAGTATGTATCTTGATAAGCAAAAAAATTACATTTGTTCATAATACAACTATTTCAGACCCAGAAGGACACTTTATTATCATAAACATACCAATTAACAATAACCCGGTAACAATTGTCAACATTTACGGCCCAAATTCAGATAAACCTGCCTTTTTCCACACTTTTTTTTCTTCCGTTTCAAATTTTTCCAACGGCCCGGTAATTATAGGAGGCAATTTTAACACCGTAATTGACCCATCACTTGACAGATCCGCGAGTAACAAAAGACACTGGCAATCCACTGACACAATAATACAGTCCATGAGAGATTTTGTAGAATATACATTTTACTCACCAGTTCATCACAGCTACTCTCGTATAGACTTTTTCCATACTAGCAATTCAATCATACCAAATATCTCTGAGCACAAGATCCACTCCATCAGCATCAGTGACCATGCACCAGTAACATTCATATGGAATCCAGCTAATTTACATAAACACATCAGTAGATGGCGCTTTAACATATCACTCCTTAAAGACCCAGAGTTTGATATTTATCTTAAAAGAGAGTGGACATCCTTCCTAGAAATAAACGACTCGCCAAAGTTATCTGCTTCATTACTTTGGGAAACAGGCAAAGCAGTATTCGAGGTAAAATCATTTCATTCTCCGTCCATAAAAAGAAAATAGAAAAACAAGAAGAAATCAGACTAGAAAATAAAATAAAAGAACTTGAATTATTACATGCAAATAACCCAACAGAAGTAATATATAATGAATTAAGAAAACAAAAATTCCTGCTAAACGAAATCATAAATAAAAAAAACCAATTTCCATTTACCATCATAGCAACAAATCCAGTAAATATTTGGCCAATCACATTTAAAAGAAACAGAGAAAAAGTAACAATTGCAACAATTGCCTACCAACTCTCCACAAGAAATAAATACAATATTTCGAAACTTTATTCATCTGATAATAACACAAGACAAGACGATATTAATTCATTTTTCAATAATATTCAACTCCAAAAACTTAACACCGAACAAATCAGCGCACTGGATAAACCAATCATAGAAGAAGAACTCCATATAACCTTAAGTTGAATGCCTAACAATAAAGCACCAGGACCTGATGGCTTCCCTGCTGAGTTCTATAAACACTTCTGGACTGGATTTCCCGAAACCTTCTTAACTCTACGCTGTTCTTAAATTACACCTTAAGCTGTACCTTAACGTTAATACGCGTTTCCCGAAACGTTCTTAGTTAAGTATACCTTCTGTAAGTTGTACTTTCGTAGGGTTGGTCTAGAGCACTCTTAGCTATAATCACTGTTCACAGTCAATACGAATATAATTCTGAAGCTGTAATACACGCAGTGTTCAATTGGGATTATGGCAAAGAATAAAATGCAAAAATTCTCTGATCCAGAGACAGACGCGCTCTCCTCGCTTGTCATGTGTCACAACTATTCGGTGTTTTTAACCTCATCAGGTTTATTTTTGCAAAATCCTCAATCATCTCTGCAAGAAATAACTAAAACCATTGATTTATACTCTACAATTTTTAGAATATGCAATAAATTGGAATAAATCTTCAATTCTTCCACTACATCAAACCAAATGGGTTGTGGTAGCCCAGGTATCACCCATCCCTCTATGCACAGGCCACATCACTTATTTAGGTGTTAGGGTTTCCTCCAGGCTGTCAGAGCTGACTGGACTCAACTTCACTCCTTTACTGAAAACAATAGAAGACGACCTTCACCGCTGGCACAACTTGCAACTTTCCATCCAGGGCAGAATAGCTATAATCAAAATGACAGTACTTCCAAAAATAAACTATTTATTCTCAATGATCCCAACCCAACCCTCTCTCAATTGGTTCAAATCTTTAGACTCCATCATTACCCGATTCTACTGGAAAAATAAACCACCACGGATAAAATTAAGCACTTTACAGAAACCCAAATCCTTAGGAGGATTAGAAGCACCGCATTTTTACCATTACTCACTAGCAAATCAACTTCAATACATATATAAATGGACTCACCCGACTCAGTCAGACATTATATGGCTAGACATAGAACAATCACTCTGCGAAAACGTGCACATATCAGACATCCCTTTTCTCAGTCTAACAACTTTGTTTCATTTTCCTACTTAGTCCAGGAGTACGGTATCGGTAGCAATCAATTCTTTAATTATCTGCAACTCAGATCAGCTGTTTTATCCAAAATCAACAATAGAACCATCAATCTTCACCTTCCTACCGCATTAACAGATTCAGTTAATATATACTCCCCGAAAAAATTACCTTCCAAAATATACAAAATTATAACTAATTCAAATAAAACCATAACTTTACCAACAATTAAATGGGAAGAAGATCTTTCGATTGCTCCTGATACCGACTTCTGGACTCAAATTTGTAAAAATATTTATTCCATGACTAAAAATGCCAACCTTCAGCTCATACAGTACAAGACTCTTCATAGAACACACTACACCGGGGAAAGGCTGTCTAAAATGGGATTCACATCAATAATTTGCTCACACTGCTCACAAAACTGCCCGGACACATATATCCACGCCACATGGCACTGCCCACCCATTATACACTTTTGGAAAGACGTCACTGAATCCCTATCCCGCCTCCTGGGCTGCCACATCCCATTATCCCCCTTACTCTGTCTACTGGGTGATCTATCAACTCTCAATCAGGAAATAACAAACAAAAGGATGCTCCTCGTAGCCTTAGCCATCTTCTTGAACTGGAAACACTATTCGAAACTACGGAAGACGATTAGGGCCAAGCAATAATAAAAAAATAAAACCATCTCGAGATTAAAGTTGTTAAATTTCGAGAATTTTTTTTTTTAAATTTCGAGAAAAAAGTCGAAATAAAATGTTGAGAATAAACTCGTTTAATTACGAGAAAAAGGTCGAGATAAAATGTTGAGAATAAACTCATTAAATTATGAGTTTATTCTCAACATTTTATCTCGACTTTTTTCTCGAAATGTAACGACATTTTTCTCATAATTTAACGAATTTGTTCTCATAATTTAACAACTTTTTTCTCGTAATTTAATGACTTTATTCTCAACATTTTATCTCGACTTTTTTCTCGAAATTTAACGAGTTTTTTTTCTCATGATTTAACGAGTTTATTCTCAACATTTTATTTCGACTTTTTTCTCGAAATTTAACACGTTTTTTCTCTAAATTTAACACGTTTTTTCTCGAAATTTATCAACTTTAATCTCGAGATGGTTTTATTTTTTTATTATTGCTTGGCCCTAATCCTCTTCAGTACGAAACACTATTCACATAACGCATTGGAAAAATTTGCTCACAGACTACATCTCCCTAGAATATTTTTCACCTCATTACAACTGTATACCGAAACCACAACACTCCAGATCAGACCTCCTTCAGCTGTTACAAATCTAACTCACTCATCCTGGTTAATTATGTATTCATTTATTATTATACATATTTATAAGGTTTTAGTAATATTGTGAATATTTTCATTATTATAATTGTTATTGACATTATTGTTATTAATATTATCAATATCATAGAAACATTTAGCAGTAATGGAATGATGGCGGTGTGATGATGTTTTGCTTAATATAAGGACGGTAATGGTATAATGTATATCTTTAATAATTAANGGGCCAGAACCACCAGGCAGAGATGCAGACAGCTCTTCCCTCGGGAAGAGTGCCAAACGAGAACAGAGTAAACAACAGACAAACACACAGCAGTGCCCTCAAGCACTGTGTATGCGTGCTCCTCTCCAGACAGAGAACGCCCAGAAAAATATGTACATCCAGTGTCAAACCCTTGAACACGGATAAACACACTCTCATGAACGTTCGTAAGGTATATATAAAAAACCCTACCGGAGTTGGTATAGATGCAATCAGACAGAACAGGACCGAAAGACGATGAGATGATGGCTGTCTCTCCAGGCGCTCCTTTATACTTCCGGGTCGCGCCGTATGACGTCATAGGCTGTCGCCGGCCAATAGGATTTGGAGTTTTTGGATAGTGCTTTCAGACACCTGGGTCACGTGGCGTTCCCCAATGCGTTTCGAACGCAGAGTGGAGTTCCCTTCGAAAGGGAACAAACATTACTGTAATTATTATTGATATCACTGTTGCCGTCATCGCAAAATATCATCATCATCATCGCCATCTTTAGCATTTCTATTGTTTTTATTACTATTGTTATTATTATTATTGTTATTAATGTTATTATATTATTGTTATTACTATTGATGTCATTAAAAAACATTATCATCATCACAGTTAGTATTACTATTATTATTATTACTGTTATTACTGTTGCTATTATTATTGATACAAATGTTGTTATTATTGATTTCACTTTTTCCGTCAACACAAAATATTATCATCACCATCCTTAGTATTAGTACCACTACTGTTATTATTGTCATTATTATCATTGTTATCTATTATTATTATTGATATTACTATTGCCGTCAACACAACTTATCATCACCATCTTTAGTATCATTATTGTTATTATTACTGATATTACTGTTTACTGATACAACTATTTACATACTTCTACTATTACCCATTTGTCATTTTTGCTTATTTTTCATTGCTGTTACTATCACTGCTGTTTTATTGTTGTTTTTTGTGTTTTGTTGTTGTGTTTTGTGTTCACCCTATGTTGTAAGTTTTGCACTCCTAATAAAAAAAAAGAAGAGTGTTAAGATTGAGTGCAGTGCGTGTCCACAGCAGGTTTTTCACCTTGAGAGAATGCACATCCTCATTGTCATGTTGAAAAAAGCCCAACAATGCAGGGAATGAGGAAAGGGTAACATTAAAGATTCTGTATTAAATTACACAGTGGTGTGGAAATTCATGACAGCATTGATAAAGCACAACTCCCACACACCTTCAGAACTCACACATCCCTATATAAGAGCTTTACTACCACTGAACTGTACTGTGGGAACCAGGCACTTCTCACTGTACTCCTCCTCTAGCAACACCAGAACATTTTGGATGCTGTTAGATCCAAAATGATTGATCAATTTTTCCCCAAAGCGTTTCAAACGCAAAGCGAGTTCCCTTTCACGTGATTTATATATATATAAATAAATAATGTGTGTATTTTCACTTGATTTATATGTATGATTAGAGGCAGTTTAGCCTAGTCTATAACATAACTTAAAAATATTTTGAGGTTTTTATCATTTCATGGTTTATATTCCTTGTGAAATCTGATCACTTTGCACTGAGGACATGATCAAATTTGATGCATATATCAATAAAAAGGTGTAAAATACAAAATAGTATTTTTAATGTCCATTATCTCTGTTTAAGTGAAAAAGAAGACCTAAATATACAATTTAAGCCATTTCTTAAAAATATGTGACTCATTTTAGAGAAAATATGAGTAAATAAATCATTGAGACAGTAAAAGTCACCGTATAAGTCAAATTTCAAGTCAAATTTATTTATATAGCGCTTTTTACAATTGGTAATTGTTTCAAAGCAGCTTTACATATTAGAAGCACAGAAAAAGATAAGTGGTTAAAAATAAGCTGTACANTAATATGTAACATATACAAGATGGTGCTACATTAAGCCAATGTCGGCTGACTCCCAGGGGTGGAAAAAACCCCCTAGGAGAAAAACCCAGTGTGGTAACACTGGGAAAAAAGTCCTAGGAGGGAAAAAACCCCTTGGAAGATATATATAATATATGTAAATGGATATGGAGATCAAAATCTGAATTATACAATTTTATTATAGGGATTAAAAATAGATTATATATATAAATATATGTAAGCGGATACGGAGATTAAAAATCTGAATTATAGATGCAGCCAGAACTGGATATGAACCAGGAATGAACCAATAATAATAATAATATCTTGGCAAAAGGATGCTGCAAAAAGTGTTTATTAAAAGATTTATCCTCTCTTTCAATTTTTTTATCTCAATGAAAAGTTAGATATTTTGTGACCTTTTTTTTTTTTTAATAATGATTGAAAGGATGAACAATGTAAAAATAAATCTGCAGCCATCTTTGATTATATTTACCAGGGGTGCCAATAATTCTGACCACATCTGTATTGCTGTATAATGGCTAGATTTAACGAAACAAAACTGCTCCGTGACTAGTTGATAGTTCGTTTCTTGCACACTTTTAACAGAAACAGGTCCAGTACTTCTCAAAGATAACTAACAGCTCTATTAGGCAATTCTGCACATTCCTCTGCAGTGACACCATCACTTTCTGACATGGAAATCAAGGAAGGCTTTAACAAAGAATTTTTATCTTCAACGAGGAAGTTTCATCTTTAACAAGGATTGCTTTTGTCTTATCTTCTAAAATGTTTGTACAGGAAGGAGACAAGTATTCTAATCTATTTCTCTAGAAATTACAAAAACAGTAGGCGTAACAATGTATTACCCAATAATTGGGTGTATATACAGTATATATGTATATGGCTCTTTATAGAAACTGTAGTGCTTGGATTCGAGGGAGTTAAAGAGAGCTGAAGACAAGTGCACATCAATACCCAAGAAACATGAAGACTGTGGCTTTTCTTTGTTTTAGTTTCTCATGTTCTAGGTGAGTTTTTTATAATACAGCAACTATTACTCAATTTTGTTATTACACCCATAATTTGGACAATCCAATCTAAAAACTTAATTTCTTTCTATAAAAAATGGTATCTTAATATGACTCTTCCTTGATTTTGTCCTTTCACTAAACAGAAAAGCATGAGAAGTTGTCTCATATAGTAACGATTAACCCTCTTGTCTAAGAATTCAGTTTGTGTGTGTAACAGGTGCACACTCTGTACCAGCCCGAGTGACAGTTTGGAAACTAAATCTTTGAAAGATGTTTATGAATTTCTCTGGGAGAACAACAAATGCATTGCCTCTGAGACAATCGAGGTGGACTTCCTGCAAGAAATGCAGAACGGCAGTCTGCAGGCAGAGCGATACGTCAGCTTCACCATGCAAGACATAAACTACATACTGAATGTGACGGAAATGTTGAAGGAAATGAGTACTAAAGTAATCCTGCCTGTTGACCTCAGGAATTTCATGATTGGCAGATACTCAAGTTATAAAAAATATTCAGACTTAATTCTCGATCAATTCTTTTTTACGGTAAGGAAAAAAAAGAAAGAAACTAAGACTTTAAAATTTCCAAATGCTTATTGAAGACGCTTTATACTCCCATTTCCACAGCGTGAGCCAACCATTCGGCCAACTCCAGCTATGATGAAGTATCTGACATTCTACAGAAACCTGATGAAAGATGATCCGGTGTACTTTGCTGTGGGTCTTCTGCCCTGCGAAAGACTCTGGGGGTGGCTGGCTGAAAACCTCAACACACCTCCAACTACTGCGTACTACTTTTGGAAGGTGGAGAATATGGGCGGCCATCCCGAGAAGCACTACAGAGCTCTGCTGAACAAGTATCTGAACACGCCTAAAAAAGTGGTGAAGGCCAATGCTGTATTCCGCGCACAGATGCAAAATGAGCACGATTTCTTCTTCTCGTCTTGAGTGGTTGATGGCTGGCTTATGAAGTGTTTCTACAATTATAAACGGAAAAGTGATACAAATATGAAAAAAAATTCTTTGCATGATCCTCATGAAATTAATCAGAAATCCTATTAATGGTTATTCAGGGCATTTATTCTGTATTATTCAGGTGATCTTTGATTGAAGTTTGTAGGAGAATCAAATTCAAGTTTTGTTTCATTAAAACTGTAGGGAAGGTGTGGGGATGGAGACCAGGATGGTTTAAGTGCACTATGTATCTGAAACTTCAATATTATTTCCACACATTTATCTGCTACAATTAAAATTGTTTTGAAATCTGCAACTTGTGCTTAAAATGTGAAAGTAAATGGGAAATGAGAATCACAGACTTACTTAAAAAAAAACATTAAATTTGTAAATAACATATTTCCATGGTGACAATTTTTTTTAAAACCAGTGTGGCTCACACAATGACAAAAACACATGTTATTTTGCTGACACAATAACTTGAAGCATGAATTTAATGTTTTACTGAGTTACTACATTTTGCAGACGTGCAGTAGAGTTGTGATGTTTCAGCAAACAGTTCAGACAATTGAACATTGAGAAAAACTGTAATAGGAGATGACTGTCTTTCCTCTATTCTCTTGGCTGTTTGTCTCAGAGTGTTTCACTTTGTACGATACTCTTCATGGTGTACATGTATGTTTTAAATGTGAATGCTCTGCAGTTGTCTCGGCTGTTGAATTGTACAGCATCATCAGTGATGTGGAGCATTGAGTGGCTGGAATTCTTTTGCCTTCATCCTCTCCAGTTTACCTCAGCTTTGAGGTGTGCAAGAGAATATAGATGGGATTTCCCTTAGTTGAAGAAACCTATTGCTCACCTTTCGTTTTTGGGTGGTGGAGAGCCTGAGTCCTCTCGATCCACTGGTCTAACTAAGGCTGACCACACACTTGAAGAATTTAGGGCCAATTTTGAGCCCAATTTGCACCCCCAAAGATATGTGGCCCGATAATATAACACTTAGTTAATTACTCTCTTTGCATTGGCTGCCAGTCTGCCAGGTTTTGTCTAAACATTAATTGCTGTATTTGTGTCTTATTGTCATTTTGCTTTCTTTTTGTTTTGCTTTGAATTGATATTGCTCAGCACAATGGTCAACCACTTGTGTTTTTATTGTGCTTTATAAATAAATTGAGATTGAAAAATAAATTGAGATTTAAATAATGTAGTAATGATTGTAATATGTGTGATCATGTTGGAGACTTTTACTATTTTTCTTGTTTCAAACCATTACTTTGTGTTCATAATTTTTTGAACATGTACAAACTTATATTGTCTAAACAAAGTTAACATAATTGCTTTTAATACACAGTAACGATTATCAAAATAACTACAAGTGTGGCAATATTGTAAAGGAAAAGTCATGAAAACAGAGAAGGACGAGGGTCCTGAACTCCATTCAGAGGTGGTCATTTATCCAGACTGAAAATGTTTGCAGCGTTTCATGGTTTATGGTTTTAATAGAGATCTGCAGTAATGGTACATCTATATATGCGTCTACTGCGATGTAGTATAACCAAACCACTAGGGGGAGCTCTCTCAAAGCTCTGCTCAAGAGCACACTGAACACTGCAGTTCAGAGACGAGCTGATAACGGCAATAATAACAGAGAGTGAGACGCTCCGCTTATGATTAACTTCGTATTAGTGCTGGGCGGTAAACCGGTTCATACCGAATACCGGTATTTATTTTTTTTATGATATGAATTTTGATGATACCGCAATACCGGTATGTGTCGCTTAACCAACGTTCAGAACGCGGCGCAGCGTCACTGTTTGAGAGCGTCTCGTTTCACTGTTGCACTGTAGTGAGAGCACAGCTGAGATCGCATCACAGCCAATGGTAAGTCCGAAATAACGCCCTAAAGCCTCGTTCACTATTCCCTACGTTATCCACTTGTATTGTTCACTTGAAAGAGTGAATGAAAACGAGTAAGTGAATCCGGACAGCCGTTGTGTGTACATCGGCTGTACACTCGTTATTGCGGTGCAATGTGAGATTGAATGAGTGCACTCAATAAAGTCCACTATGGTTTCGGACACCACTATAAATGGCTGTCCCCTCAAATAATGCCCTATTTGAGGATATAGGGGGCAATTTCGGGGTCAGCCCTTGATTACAGCAGAAAATTCAAACTACACGCGGCGCGCGAGATAGAGCGGTTTCTGCGCGGAGCGCCTTGATGAGATTAACAACGTTCTCCACATGGATCATATTATATAGACCGGAGCGAGCGTGCTTAAGTTTTTTATGGACCTATTTCATATACTCTAGTGCTCTAAACATGAAAAACATTCAAAAACACTGATTCGTTCAAAGAGAAATGTAATGAAACAAGCCGAGATTTCGCTATCCTCGGACGTGACAACCTTTTTTTCATGAATATATATGTCTCGGCCTGAAGGACAGATGCAGGTAATCGCACGCGCTCAGTCGATCTCTCACATTCACTGTCTGTTTAGTCTTGTTCAGTGCAAATCTATGGAGTAGAAATCACCATGGTACACATTATGTTACCAGTACTACCTTATTTAATATTCAGTACACATGCACAAAGTGTAAAATGAGTAGGGCATAGCCTTTCGAAAACAGAAAACGCGCAAATATCGTGGTTGCTGCGGTTCCTGCATTCCTCTGCTACGATATTGCCGTTTTCGCGACAGCCCTACCTGACTGATATTTTTAATCGATGATGGAAAAAATTATCAAAAAGTTGCTTTTATGTCCTCTGCACGAGAACACTTGCTGGTCCAGGGTCAGTTTTATGACTCTTGGCAGCTGAAGCTCTTCATGGCCCATGAGGAGGTGGAGAAGTACTCATTTTTTGGATAGTAGATTTGGTCTGCATAGTCCTCCTCATCAGATTCCTGATACTCCTCCTCTTCTAACTCTTTATTATCTTCTGTGAGATTATAGTCCTCTGGTTCAGACTCAGGCAGATAATCTCCTGGAGAGTGTACCTTTCTGCCGTAGAGCTACTACAGAATGAACTGTGTGCAGGAGCTCACACACTCTCTTCCATGCGTTTTATTGTGGAAAAAAATTCAGGTCAGTTGTCTTTCATCTCTCTTTCTCTTTGCATGTGGATACATTAGGTCTCACTCCTTCATATCCTGCATTTTGTGGCAGATTTCATTTGTTAAATTCTATGAAAGTTCTCTGGTGCTGTGACATCTTGTATGTGCATCAATTTTTGGTTTGTTTCCTGGTCGAGTTCAAATGCCTGTACTGTCTGGGGAAAGTCAATTTTGTCAAAATTAGGGAGCACATGAGCATATGGACGCTAGGGGTGGGAAATCTTTAGGCACCTCAGGTTTAAAAATGCTGGCTTGGAAAGAGTTAATAATAAAAAGTGGCTTTGACAAAACAAGTAACCACATTAGAATTCCATTAAACAATTCAACTCAGCGTTTTGAGGCAATATACCCTCTCTGGATAAAAAGATCATCCTCATCCCCAGTCATTCCAACAGAGGGAGGATTGAGGGTCTCTTCAGCAAGCTTTATCATTTCCTCTATTATGGCAAGATGGCCAGGTGTGAACTTCTTAGAGGCAGCTCCTGAGAAAATACACTCTTTGCCATACTTCACAGAGACAGGGAAGCTTATAATTACATACGTCTCTCCAATTGCAAAGGCTGGCGTTTCTCCTTCTACTGGTACCAGGTACACTTTGTGTCCATCAGCTAGGGCACTAATGGTGGTTTTTCTGTAGGTGGCGATCTGTATTTTGTCAACCATCTCATAAGTGGCAGCACGACAATTGTCGCGATCCTCCACATGACAAACACGAGTGGAAGGACATTTCCAAGCCAACCGCTCTTTTAACAGCATTCACAGATACTGCAGCCTTTATCATCTCAGGTAAAACATCTTCTTGCCTCCATACCAAGGCCTAGGAAACTGTTTGGATGAAATCAGGGCAGACCTTTCTAAAGGGGCGGTCACCTTGCACCTTTCGTTCCACTGACTTCCTTTCAAACGCATGTGAAAGTGTCTCATGCAAAAAGTTTTGCATTTCGCTGCATTCCAGAATTCAAGTTTGGTGAAATCTGACCTGCGAATTCACGTCATGTGAAGATGTGTGACGAGTAGAAGATCGTGTCACGGCGAGACCTCTTGGCTGAATTAATAGACTGTGTATTTAATACATTTTTAATGCATTATGATTTATGTTGAATTCATGTTTATAAAAAGGACGTTGCAGAATGTGACGTCATATCAGGACGTGTCAGAAGAAATTTCTCAAGCTCAAAGTCTAGTGTGACCGCGGCTTAATGCACACAATTATTGATGAAATATCAATGGTGTCAAAACAGTTGTTTGCCTATGTGAACTGGAGACTGCAACAGATGAAAGAAAACTAGAAATAATTTGGTGGATTATCTGTACTAGCTGTAGGAGTTGGGGATGTGTAGGCCGAGCCTTTTAGCAGGTCTCCACAACCAAAGTCCAGCAGCTTGATGTCATGGGAAGCTGTAGGAATCAGCAGGTTCTCTGGCTTGACGTCCCGGTGCAGGACTCCGCGGCTCTCGCAGTGTTTCAGCGCGGTGATCAGCCGCACCAGCACTTTCTTGGCCAAGCTCTCATCCACACAGCCGTTCTCCTCGCAGATCTTGGCAGGGAACTGGGCATTTCAGGAACAAGTGGGACGCTCAAACCACTCCAGCCTCTTCCCAGCAACTTTGCATATGCTTCTGCAACACATATGATCACAAGAAATGTTTTCAAATGACAAATCATTTAATAATTGAGCCATAACTTTTAAATATAAGCCTGTTCTGACCTCCGTGAGAGCGTTTAGAAGGTCTTTTGAATGAAGTGGACAGAAAAAAAAGTCTGACACTTCCTCTTCTTGTCAGCCTGACCTGTGGACACAGAAACAGACAATTCAGAAGGCAAAGGTGTTAAATATACAGGAAGCTCTTGGGTCAGTGTCTGGTGGCGGATCCTGACCGTGGTCAGCAGAACCGAGTCTCCAAACTTCCTGACCATTCGTTTGAGTGGAAGCTGCTCTGCTGGATCTGGAGCGGCCTGAGGCTGGAATATTTCAGACATTAGTTATTATAATAGTACTGTTTCAATAATAATAAATTTTTTTACTTTTTATTGGGTCTTGAATTGCAATTGAGCAAGAATCATGGCAAGAAATACATATTTCAATTTCTGTCAATCAATGTAGAACTTAATTCCATAACATACCAATAGATAAATGAAAAATTAAAACACTGACCTCTTTCACCCATGTGAGCCATCAAAATCCTCCTCCAAACTGCATTAAAAACAGTACAAAATACAATACAGAAAAAGGAATAAGATACAACTCTCCTCAGATATCCTCCTTAAAAAGTAAAATAAAAAATAAATGTTAAGTAAACACCAAACTCATTCTAAAATAAGAAAAGAACAATACAAAAGAGTGTCCTCAGAAATGAACTCTTTAAAAAAATAAAACTATCCTCCGATCTCCTTCTAGAATGAAAGTCTCCTCTCAGAAATCCTCCGAACAGCTTCAAAGTCACAATGTCCGCACAGAAAATACTCTGCAAAAGTCTCCTGAGACGAGGCGAATTCACAAAATGATTTACAGAATACTGAGGGTTTAAATGAAGAAAGAGTTATTTTATGTGGGGATTTTAACGCACATGACAGTATGGTGAGGAACAATGAATGATGCTAATGGGATGGTTATTGAAGAACTAATGGATCTAAAGAATTTGCTAATGATGGTGATTGTATTCTGGTAGAGTACAATCAGGAAGAATTCGGTACTAGATCTTACATTTGTTTCAAGCAAGCTAGGTGGAGTAACTACAGTAATTGGGAAGTGCTAAAAGAATGTTTGATTAGCAGTGATCATTTTCCAATAGCTAGTTCAATAATAAGTGAAAGTAGAATAAGTAAGCTGAACCAAGGAAATATTGGCAAATGGATATATGAGAAAGCATAGTGGAGAATTTCAGGAGATGGGCGATGTAGAGTTAAGTCAACTGGAGATTAATGAAGAAAGTGACATTCACAAATTGTAGCAGTTATACAAAATGTGTCAACAAAATGTATTCCTAAAGGGAGGAGGAAGGAGGAGATGGTTCCTTGGTGGAATGAGGAATGTAATATATTGGTTAGGAAGAAAAGGAAATCTTTCAAAATACTCAAGAAACGCCATAACTGGCAACATTTTATAAATAAGAGGGCACAAGCTGAAGCTAGAAGTATATTATGAAGCAACATTGATATTACAATGAAATTAACCTGTTCGTCCAGCAAACACGGTTCTAATTGTCTATAAATCTTATTTTTCCAGTTGTCTAAAAAACATATTTGTGTACTGGGTACAGTGATTTCTCCCACCGCTCTTGCAGCACCTCTCATACTACAAGCAGTGTGAAATTTGTGATTTCTTTCTCCGCTCCTGTAGTTGCATCTATATCCCCTGGATCTCGTGTTCTGCATTGAGGACCATCTCCTAAAAAGACCTGGATCCACTTCAAAAAGCAGTTCTAGAATCAACACATTTAAACATCTGTCAGCCAATAAGAATAAAGCATTTAGTGTATACATAGGACAAATCTTTAATGAATTCTGTGCATGATCAATTTCAATTCAAAGGTACTTTTGATATTAATACACTTATTAGTGAGATTTCAATCAAAGCAAATAGAGTTTGAGAAAAGCAGTTTAATTAAATGAAACACTAATCACCATAATGACGACCATTATTAAACCAATAAAACATCTAGAGCTAAACTTTCTAATTCTTAAGAATAACTTCTGTAGACGTATGAAAGAAATAAAGTAAATCTGGTTAGTAATGAGTGAAGATGTTAATGCTGATTTTGGAGTCATCTGCTGAGATCTTGATAGATTTAAGGTCTTCTTTTATCTTCAGTTGATTGAGGCTGTGTGTTTGTAAGTCAGTTGTAGTTGTTTCTGCTCACCTCTTTTCTTTTTTCTGTTCTTATTGTTCCTCGTTCCTGTAGTGATTCACTAATGCTCGATCATCCCTTAATCAATTAATTATCTCATAAACTAAAACATTGCTTCAGTGTTACTTTAACGCCAGGTACACGCTACATGATCTTCAGAGTCGTTGGATCCCTGTTCTTCTCACAACACACGACTGTCTGGGGTCAGTTAGTGTCTGTTGTGCACCCATTACACGACATTTGAATAGGAAAAATCACCAACAACTGTCTGGAAAATTATGTTTCATAACCAAACACGTGAGAATTAATACAGGAAATAATTTGAGTTCATGCGTGAGACAATTTCTTCTTGCTAAAATGATGCAAGAATCTTGTGATCCAAGTTTTCTGTGCGCAGATTTGCAACAAAAAAGGAAATAATAATATGAAGGAGAGGATGGTTGCTTGCAGAAGTCATGCGTTCTGTTGCAGGTCTCTGACTCCCTCTGAACCATCTCTTTCCCTGTATCTTGCTCTATCATTGGCTGTAGGTCATCACAGATGTAATTTCTAGTCAAAACACATTTCACACTGCATGACTCTTGAGTTGCAGACAGTTCCAGATAAATATCTCACAGGCATCAGTGGTTCATTATCACTTCTGTTAGATCTTACTTTCTATATGAGGATTTAATACACACATTCATACTAACATTTCAGTGACTGAAGTTCTAAATCAACACAATTTCACTGATGATCCAATATAAACATAAAACCCAGGATAGAGCGGTTGAGTGAATGTGGTCTGGACTGTGTGGATGGGGATCATTGTGTCTCCAGAGACGCTGTAGAAGGACAGAGTTCCTGCACTGTGATCCACATACACTCCTATTCTACGCCTGATGGACTTTACAGGGAGTTCAGTCTTGATGTTATTGTGTCTGAATGAGTAACTGGAGGAAGAGCAGTACAAACTCCAGGACTGATCATTATGTCCAAACCAACACTCGTTACCCTCACCCTTCCTGATGATTCTCTTATATGACACTGATATACGCACAGCACTAAACACACCATCACCACTCCACTCAATCTCCCAGTAACAGCGTCGATCACACACACTCTCTCTACACAACACCTGACGCACATCAAATCTGTCAGGATGATCAGGATACGGCTGCTCTGTGTTAGTGTAAGTAATCACTCTGTTCCTCTCAGACAGATGGAGGTTTTTATTCACTGTGTTCAGATCCAGAGTGAACTGATGGGAATCTGATGGAGATAAAACACATCACAATCAGGAATTATGAATCTGATCTTTTAATGTATCTGAACTCTTCATGTTCAATATATCATCAGTGTCTCAGTACAGTTTACCAGATATCCTGTGCAAATCATCATTTACATGATCAACTATAAAACTCTTCTGTCATGTTTTCTTTCTCCTTCTACAGGAAGAACATGAACACACTCAGTGAGTTTTTCTGCTTGTTTTCTCAGTCACTTACATTGTAGGAAGTCGTTCCTGGTCCTGGGAACAATGTTGGTGAAAGTAACTGTGGAAATCAACACACATGAAGAGTGTGATTATCATGTCAAGAGAAAAAGATCCCTGCATCCGTTCCTAAGACATTTCTTATATGATCTTCTACATGATATGAGATGATGGAGGATCATTTCTGAGAGCAGATGAATCTCCAGGACTTTACCTCTGACAGAGATCTTCTTGAGCTCCTCTTTGCAGAAATCCTCCAGTTTGTCTCTCAGCTGATGGACAGATTCTCTCACAACATCAAAAGAGGAGAGAGAACTGAAGGGATTGTCATTTACGTCTGTAGATTCAGGAGGAGCTGAGAGAGACTGGAAACTCTACAGAAAACAGAAATCAAAGCTCATCACCTCCACACTTCAGCCAATAACCTGCACTACTGTCAGATTTGAGCAGCTCTTGTTAATCTTTAGTAACTCTCCTCAATCCAGCACTTTCACAGCATCAGCTTCATTCTTCTCATATTCATTATATTAGAATAACAAATTAGAGTATTATGTGAACTTTCTAATAAATCATTTTGTTTGGATGATGAATCATTTGCTAAGAACATAAATGTTGAGTAGGGTTTGAGGGTTGAGTAGATTTGATCAGGAAAAGCATTTCAAAAGCTAACAGTAGATCAAGAATTATTAATAACTTTTGAGCAGTTAGTGGTCATTTTATGCATGGCTTGCTTTCAATGGCTCTGCATGAGCTTGCGGCTCCATCTAGTGGCTATATTCAGCATATCCTTAGGATCTCAAAATGATCATTTGATAAGTAACAAGCTTGTGATCTGTGATAAACAAGTCGCTTTAAACGTGCATTTGATAACGCAACATGCGCCAGCTGTCTTCCAGGATTTGTAATGAGAATACCATCTTTTTTGTCTATACTGAATCACATGCCTGTAATATTACTTTCCTAATAAATTATTTAATATTACGTAGTTATAACACTTTTATCATGCCAGCATGTCTCCTTACAACATTATATATATTTTTTATCTTTAAAAGTAGAATGGCTTTAATATAAAATAATATAAAATGGTATAGTGAGAGAAAGTGGTCAAATAAAGTGTCCATTTATTCACTATAATTCATCAAATTCAAATAAGGTATTTTAGTCGAGTGAATCTTATCACAAATCTAATAATTTATTTTACAAACTCAAAACAAATAAATGTATATTTCTTTTATGATAAAGAGTGAGAGAGTGGCTCTCAAAACGTGAATACCACCTGTGGTGGGAGATGATGCAAAGGTTCTAGTTAATATGGTAACTCTGAAATCAAAGTACAGTTTAATAATTTAATCAAAATCAAAACTGAATATTGGACTATACGATCCTGTCCTGCATCAGGACATCTATTAAACTGTCTAGACTACAAGCGGCTGGACCTGAACAGTTTTGACAGTCCAAAGGTCTGCATTATGTTCTACAATTTGTACTTCACGAAAGACGTGCTGTTGTTCTGTCTGAAGAGGTAAGTGCATTATTGTTGTTGTTCATGTTTTGTTGTCGGATTATCATACAGTATGTATCAATGAATAACACGATTTTGACTGTTCATGCACACACCATGACAAGCATAAAATACCTGCTAATTACGTTGCTTATTTTGATCACTTATATTGGCCACTTTTTGCATTTAATTTGGCTTATTTGGACTGTTGACACTGAAAATGATGCTGTAAATTTCTTGATTGCCGTTTTGGATATTTTAGTCATATTTGCTAATTCTCTTTAATTGCCCTGATTTGATCAGTTTTCCTGAAGCATTTATGTAATTTTATATAATTTTGTTTTAAGGAGTTAAAAAATTGTCCTTATCAACTTTGATTGACACGGCAATAAAATTCTATAACATTATTTTGACAGTTAAAGTTTTGGGCGTAGGCAGGTTTTGGTGAGCTTTTGGGGAAATACAACATAGTGAAATAAAAAAAAAAGTATGAATATTAGTGAAGTTTTGAGCTGTTTCTGTCTGGAAGCTCAATATATCTTTCAGAAAAATGTTTCCTAGGAGATTTCCAGAGCTGAACTGCATTTGTAAGTGCGTCTCTTTCAAAAGAAGAAGATCAGATGAGAGTCTGACTGATGATTATATAGTAACCGAACACACAGATCAACACTTCAGTCAGCGGCTCATTCTGCTCTCATGAAATGTTTCTCTGTGAGTCTCTTGCTCAAGTCCACTATGATCCTGTTCTTCTAGATCTCTGTTACCTGCAGGAAATGGATGTGATCCTGTGTGTGTGAAAGCTGCTCCAGCTCAGCGTCTCTCCTCCTCAGATCATTGATCTCCTGCTCCAGTCGCTCCAGTCGTCCTTCAGCTCGACTCACTGCAGTCTTTTCCTGATCTCTGATCCACTGTGTGGCCTCAGAGCGGCTTCTCTCAATGGAGCGGATGAGCTCAGTGAAGATCCTCTCACTGTCCTCCACTGCTGTCTGTGCAGAGCGCTGTTAGGACACACATCACAATCACACAGTGGCTTCAGTGAGTCCTGACTGAGACTTCTCAAACTTCTCTTCTTCTCCAGACTCACCTTATGAGACTCCACAGCCTCTCTCAGCTGCTGAAGATCTTTCTCTCTCTGCTGGATCCTCTGCTGGAACGACCTCTGCGTCTCCTTCAGCTGGTGCTAAAGGACAAACCAATGACAGGAGAAACATCACATGCATCATCATGCTGCTAAAGGACAAAACAATTACACAAAATCATCATGAGAACATCTGATATCAATAGTGGTCGTCTGATATAGTATATCACCAATGTTGATATATTGGCTGTAGCCCTAAAGGTCGTTTTTCAAGCACCTTATTTCAACCTATATTTACATTTTAAAGTCATGCGCCCTCTAGCTGGCGTAAAAATAATGACAGTGTCGTGTTACGTCTGTCATCATGAAATTACGTATGACTGTCATTACCAATCAAAATGCGTGTTCATTTAAATGCAACGTGTGGAGTTTTTACACCATTTCTCCTATTTCCATTTAGCAAAACTCATTTTTTATTAACGACTACACCCACCCCACCCCTAAACCTACTCTTAATGATTTATAGTGCATTTACACTTTATGAGCACATGTGTTCCCTGGATCGAACCCACAATCACATGATCACATGATTGCATATTGTTATTCCAATGCTCTGCCAATTGAGCTACGCGAAACCCGAAATATAACGCTGATAAAAGAGAACAATGCATTAAAATGAAAGTGTCCTGTTGTCGATAGGGGAGCAACTTTAGCAAACGCTCCTACGGGTCGTATTTCAGGGAAGTGACAAACGACCTATATGGTCGTATTGGTTGGAGAACATGTTGCAGTAAGCACAGTGAAGGCTTCCGTGTTTACGTCCGAATGCCGGCTCAGTATTGGTCAAAGCTGATCACATGAGCAGCACGATGAATGCATGTGTTGCTGATGCAGGAGCCGGCCAATAATGAGTCGGCGTTCTGACGTAGAACCTGAAAGCGCTGGACGTAAACAACGTTTGAGAATATGACACAGAAGAGAAGATGTTGTTGAATAGATGTTATTTTTGCAAACAAAAAAGTAATCTTGAAGTGAATGTGGACAAGAGAGTTCAGCTTCACTGAAGACGCGAGGATTATAACTGACAACTAAGGAAAATCCCAAATTCAGTATCTCAGAAAATTAGAATATTACTTAAGACCAATACAAAGAAAGGATTTTTAGAAATCTTGGCCAACTGAAAAGTATGAACTTGAAAAGTATAAGCATGTACAGCACTCAATACTTAGTTGGGGTTCCTTTTGCCTGAATTACTGCAGCAATGCGGCGTGGCATGGAGTCGATCAGTCTGTGGCTCTGCTCAGGTGTTATGAGAGCCCAGGTTGCTCTGATAGAGGCCTTCAGCTCTTCTGCATTGTTGGGTCTGGCATATTGCATCTTCCTCTTCACAATACCCCATAGATTTTCTATGGGGTTAAGGTCAGGCGAGTTTGGTAGCTTTGAAAGTGAAGTGAAGTGAAAGTGAAGTGAAAGTGAAGTGACGTGGCCAAGTATGGTGACCCATACTCGGAATTTGTGCTCTGCATTTAACCCATCCAAGTGCACACACACAGCAGTGAACACACACACCGTGAACACACACCCGGAGCAGTGGGCAGCCATTGCTGCGG
>RJVU01039986.1:80512-105693 GCA_003731715.1 Anabarilius grahami | reverse complement strand
ACTTTACACTGGACCTCAAGCAACATGGATTGTGTGCCTCTCCTCTCTTCCTCCAGACTCTGGGACCCTGATTTCCAAAGGAAATGCAAAATTTACTTACACCATAGAACATAACTTTGGACCAATCAGCAGCAGTCCAGTCCTTTTTGTCTTTAGCCCAGGTGAGACGCTTCTGACGCTGTCTGTTGTTCACGAGTGGCTTGACACAAGGAATGCGACAGCTGAAACCCATGTCTTGCATACGTCTGTGCGTAGTGGTTCTTGAAGCACTGACTCCAGCTGCAGTCCACTCTTTGTGAATCTCCCCCACATTTTTTAATGGGTTTTGTTTCACAATCCTCTCCAGGGTGCAGTTATCCCTATTGCTTGTACACTTTTTTCTACCACATCTTTTCCTTCCCTTCGCCTCTCTATTAATGTGCTTGGACACCGAGCTCTATGAACAGCCAGCCTCTTTTACAATGTCCTTTTGTGTCTTGCCCTCCTTGTGCAAGGTGTCAATGGTCGTCTTTTGGAAAACTGTCAAGTCAGCAGTCTTCCCCATGATTGTGTAGCCTACAGAACTAGACTGAGAGACCATTTAAAGGCCTTTGCAGGTGTTTTGAGTTAATTAGCTGATTAGAGTGTGGCACCAGGTGTCTTCAATATTGAACCTTTTCACAATATTCTAATTTTCTGAGATACTGAATTTGGGATTTTCCTTAGTTGTCAGTTATAATCATCAAAATTAACAGAAATAAACATTTGAAATATATCAGTCTGTGTGTAACGAATGAATATAATATACAAGTTTCACTTTTTGAATGGAATTGGTGAAATAAATCAACTTTTTGATGATATTCCTGTATATTTGCTTTATATCAATCATTGGCCACTCGGATATAGAAGATATTGGCATCGACCATCAAAAAAACAATATCGGTCGACCACTATAGATATGAATCAAATATTGATGGTGAGATCTAGTATGGAAATGCTCAAAGATTCAAACTAGGGATACACTTTTTCCAGAACACTGATACTTTCATTTTTGGTACTTGGCGATACTGAGTACAGATACCTGCATATACATTGCATTTGTAATTTTAAAAAAATAATGGTAAAGAAACTAAAAGAATATGAATCGAATTAGTTGCCATAAATTGGTTTAGAAAATATTTCATTTTGACAGTTTTTTGTCTGGAGAGTTGACACAAACACTGTATACACTCTGTGTGGTATAGATTTTTGGAATTGGAGCATTGTAATTAGTACAAGTACACAAGTGCAGAATCTGTGCATCCCTAGTTAAAACCATACATTCATAGTGTCCTGAAATGAGATTATGAATGAACATGAGGCATAAGTGTGTCTACATTATTTCATATTGTAAGTTCATACCTGTTTCTCTTTCCTCTGTGCTGCAGCTGATACAGTGTCGTGGTTTTTATGTTCATCCATCGTACACAGCAGACATATACACTTCTGATCAGTGCGGCAGAAAACCTCAAGGAGTTTATCATGTGTTTGGCAGATCATCTCCTGCAGTCGTCCAGTGGCATCAGTCACTTTATGTGGCTTACGTGAGTGAAATTCCTCATGACGGTCAAAATGAGTTTGACAGTAAGACTCCAGACACACCAGACAGGACTTGACAGCTTTGTGTTTTCTTCCAGTACAGACGTCACACTGCACATCTTCAGCTCCAGCGTAACAGTCAGCAGGAAGTTTAGTCTTCTTCAGTTTCTCCACCACTTCAGCTAGCATGGTGTTTTTAGCTAAAGCAGGTCTTGGACTGAAGGTCTGTCTGCACTGAGGGCAGCTGTAGACTCTCTTCTGATCCTCCTGATCCCAGCAGCCAGTAATACAGCTCTTACAGTAACTGTGTCCACAGGGAGTGGTCACTGGATCCTTCAGGAGATCCAGACACACTGGACACAGGAACTCATCTTGAGAAATTCTGGCTTCTGCCATTTTACTGCATGAATAAAGAGACACAAACACACAACAGCTCAACTACACTTCAGTTTTAGTTTCCCTGAACTCATGTGACTCATGTTTCCTGGTTCTGTGTTTGAGTGACGTGTACAAAACAGGTTTCTCTGCAAGTCTAAAGTTCACAGATAATAAAACATCCACTAGATGTCAGCCTCAAACAGACACTCAAAGAATATATATAATAGAGAAGCAGACAACACAGCTAAAAACCACTAATATTGCATTCTAATCACTGCACTGGTACTGCAGGACTGAAAACTGTCCAGATTTACAGTTCCTTCACTCCCAATGAAAGTTTTAATTTTGTCAAGTCACTTTTTTTATATAGCACTTTTTACAATACAGATTGTTTCAAAGCAGCTTTTGATTGATAACAGGAAAATTATGCTATTTCAGCTGTACAGAAGCTCTAGAAGAAAATAAAGTCACTGTCTAGCTTTAGTAGGTTCAGTGTTGATTCATGTCCATTGTAAAAAAAAAAAGCATTAGTTATTAACCTGTTAGCATTCAACTGTACCGCCCGCTGCACACATACCTTTGAAAAGAGACCAAAACCATGCATATACTCCAAATGGTTCAAGAACAGCATGTCATTTACTTTGGGTATGCTTTTTTTAGGCGTTTTAGGCAAATTTTACAGGAATGCTAAGAGGCAAATTTAGTTCAATTATTTATACAGCAGCTCTGGACAAAACAGTGATGTTATTGTCCAGCTTATCTAGTAAATGCTTCTTGTTTTAAAAAATATTGATATATTTAAACAAAAAAAGCATTGTGAATGCACACAGATTTGCGAGCTGATTGACTAAGGCAGAAAAACGTAATCGTATGCTGTTAAAGTATATCTAGCCCAGATCACATTCAGCATATAAAGTGTTAACGGGAAGATTTTTCATATGTTTAAAGACTAAATGCGTTAATTCTGCTCTGATCATCATAGCAGCTGCCATTTTGTGCTTCGGCGGAGAGGACTAATTTGTTACTCTAATATTATTTTACAAGTTCACACGTAAAAATGATTAGATAGAGTAAAAGAGTATGCATATTTGGCATAGTCTCCGGGGCTCTCAATGTCGCCCGAACCCAGAGTACTCTCCCGTATCTCTGGTTAAGAAAGTAACCAGGCGAGTGTGAGGCGACAGGGTGGTGGAGGGATGCAGAAAAAAAACTGTTGAGGAACATAGGTGCGTCAGCCATGTATAAAGCAAGACTTGGATGCATCAATGTGCATCGGATGCGCAACTAAAATTCATCGGCCATCTTCTGGTGTGTGATGCATTACTTTTTTCAGTATTGGACTGTTTTTCTGTTTCTATCGAGGACCAAAGCCTCGCGTAATCACTTCTCTGTGTGAGCAACAGAGTGGAGTAATGAGATTTTGACTGTGTACTATAAAACATGCCTTGTTTACGTCTGAAAAGGGAGTGAGATGCTTCATCAATGGTGCTTTGGAAACGCCTCTGCGTGATTGCATCTGAAGCACGTTTGTCAAGTTGTCCAATGGTGAGAGTGAACGTCACGGAAGCACATCCGGAATAACCAGCGTTAGCTTCAATTAGCCAAAGCAAGTCGGTCACAGGAACAAAGGAAGTATGGCAAGGTGTCGCAGTGTCTCGTCCCTTGGGGAACTATGGTTACAGTCGTAACCTGAGACATTCCCTTTCGAGGAAACTTACGCTGCGTCAACGACACTTTGTCGCTTTGCCGAATAAGCATATCCTGGACCCAGTTAAGATCCTGGCAGTTGAATTTTGTACACATTGCAGCTTATCGAGTGTGGATTTAGAAACTCCATCTAATAGGGCATAACAGTAGTCTATCCAAGAGACGACGAAGCAATTTATCAGCTTTTCTGCTAAATGAAAATTTAACATAGGACGCAATCTTGATCTTGAATTGCGATGTTTCTGAGATGGAAAAATGATGATTTAACAGTACTCTGAACAAAAGAATCATGAAAGATTATCAAAAATAATTCTAAGGTTCCTCACTTTTCTTTGGGTTTCCAAAACACTTTACTTTTTACTTGCCTCGCAGTGATTTGGTTCACCGCGCACGTCACACTTGTGTGTGTAGAAGTCCGGCAGTGCCGGCGGGAGAGAATAGTTCTTCAAGTTCAGACAGTAACGTTAGATGAGATGAGTTCCTGTAATAGGCTGTCAAGGCTATTTTATTCAAAAACATCGGATGAAGTGATTATTTTCGCTTTAATACTGACAATGCTGAGTAATTAGTCATAACAAAAGTTATGAGTCCGCTATTTTAGCAATTGTAATGTTACCTAGCTTGTTGGATACTAAGTCACCCACACCAACAACAACTAACATTGTGGTAAGCGTTGAAGTGTACTAAGGCTAATAGATTTACTGTTGTGTATTCATCGTATTTTGGTGACTTGGTTGTAAACAACAAAAATATTCCAATAAATAAATGATATTTAATATTTTGGTCAATTTAGTCAGTTTTTTCATTGAACCAAATAGAAACAATGAGCATAATGGCACAGTTTCCATGCTACACTAATAATAGCAGTGAGGTTTGTTTTCTTCTGTGTAACATTACATATATCCTTTATAAGTAAAATTTTGGCTGTATTATTTGTGTCCCCTTCAAAAATTGCTCTTGAGAAATTTTATGTTTATTGTCCCCCCCTACTACCCGATGAAATTTACGCCCCTGCATGTGTGTTCCCACCAGGACTTACTTAACATAAAACAATGACAAACCTTGGTTTACTGCAAAACTCTCAACCTCAAATAGCACACTTGAACCCACAGTGTACTACAAGTGGTAACTAAATACATTTTTAAGTACTGAGATATATTAAAAGAACATTTTAGTTAATATTTGTCTCATGTTGTCTCGAAATAGCACGGCTGAGTACACTTAGATGTTCTTAACCACTAATGTTCTTAAGATGATCTTAAGAAGTACTAAATAAGAATTTTTAGTGTATTAAGTACAAAATTAGTGTGCGAAAATAAGTATTTTTGAAATGGGACATCTGGACAAACCAGGGACTTGTGCAAGGATCCTGTTTGTGGACTTCAGTTCAGCTTTCATCACCATAAATCCCGGATACCCTCCTGAATAAACTGACCCAGCTCTCTGTACCCACCTCCATCTGTCAGTGGATCACCAGCTTCCTGACAGATAGGCAGCAGCTAGTGAAGCTGGGAAAACTCACATCCAGCACCCGCACCATCAGCACTGGAGCTCCTCAGGGTTGTGTGCTCTCCCCACTGCTCTTCTCCCTCTACACCAACGACTGCACCTCTAAAGACCCCTCTGTCAAGCTCCTGAAGTTTGCGGACGACACCACAGTCATCGGCCTCATCCGGGACGGAGACGAGTCTGCTTACAGACTGGAGGTTGAACAGCTGGCTGTCTGGTGCAGTCACAATAACCTGGAGCTCAACACGCTCAAGACAGTGGAGATGATCGTGGACTTCAGGAGAAACCCCCCTGCTCTCCCCCCACTCACCATCATGAACAGCACTGTGACTGCAGTGGAGTCATTCAGGTTCCTGGGCACCACCATCTCTCAGGACCTGAAGTGGGACAACCACATTGAGTCCATTGTGAAAAAGACACATTTTAATGCATTCTGTGTGTGAACATTTTAATTAAAAGGAAATGATCAGTGCAAAGAAAAGCACAGATACACACGTCACTCATCATGACCCACAAACACACACTGATCTCACTGTCTATATGAGGATTCATTACACACATTTATTCTGAGGCTTAGTCCACACGTACACGGTATTTTTATAAACAGAGTTTTTCCTCCTTTTTTTAAAAAAATCATGTTTACATGAAAACAAAAAAACATGCTGTTAAGAGCATGCCAAACCAGCAGATGGCGATATAACCCTAAATGTAAAGCCATGTTGGCCAATCAGAAGCCTGGAAAAAAGGTTATTTCTGGTTCCAACATTTTTTAGAGTTTCTAAAAATCTTAACCTTGGCAGGAAGTGTGGACGAACGGTCAAACCGCACAGAAAAAGCTGCGGTTTTGAAAATACCCTTGTTTGTGTGGACAGGGCCTGACATGTTATTTCACTGACAGAAGTTCAGCTGTAGTATTAATGTAATGAAGAGAAAATAAGAGACTCTATAACATCTCACTGTTACTGAATTATCATGAGCTCAAAGCATTATGGGTAGAATCTATTCTGATTCATCAACATAGTGTCACTACTGATCTAATCCGATACCCAGGATAAACAATAAACCCAGGATAGAGCGGTTGAGTGAATGTGGTCTGGACTGTGTGGATGAGGATCATTGTGTCTCCAGAGACGCTGTAGAAGGACAGAGTTCCTGCACTGTGATCCACATACACTCCTACTCTACTGGTGGACTCTATAGGGAGTTTAGTCTCTATGTTATTGTGTATGAATGAGCAACTGTCACAAGAGTAGACCAAACACCAGGACTGATCATTAGATCCAAACCGACACTCTTTACCCTTTCCCTTCCTGCTGATGCTCTTGTATGACACTGATATAAACACACCATCATCACCACTCCACTCAATCTCCCAGTAACAGCGTCGATCACACACACTCTCTCTACACAACACCTGCCACACATCATCAAATCTGTCTGGATGATCAGGATACGACTGGAGTGAGCCAGTGAATGTAATCACGCTGTTACTCTCAGACAGACGGAGGTTTTCATTCACTGTGTTTGGATCCAGAGTGAACTGATGGTAATCTGATGGAGATAAAACACATTAGAATCAGGAATTATAAATCTTTTAATGTTTCTGAACTCTTCATGTTCAATATATCAGCAGTGTCTCAGTACAGGTAAAGGCAGGCTCACACTACAGGATTTTTGGCTGGATTTTGCCGTCGCAGATAGATTTCCAAGGTTTGCGACGAAACCCCCAGAACGCCACCGAATCAGTGCTCGTCAAACATGAGCAGGTCAGTGACATAATCTGGAAATGTCTCTAGCAGTCACAGACGCTGAGATATTTTCAAACCTGTTTGATATTATACCCACGTTTTTGTATGTAGTGCGAGCGAAGAAACAAAATAATAAACTGCTCATATATGCATGCTTATCATATATGAATGCAAGGTGACAATTTGATAATTGTTTTATTCTAATAAACTAACAATATATTTTTAAAATCTAAATACATGGTCTTCCACATTATGATATATTTTTTTACTGTCAGTTTTCTTCTGAACAGACATTTAATGAATTCTGTGTGTGCAGCCCGCATTTATTTCTGCTCATTTGTTCCCCCCTTTATTGTCATCTTTTTTTGTATACATGACTTGGACAGCGGCTCTCTAAAGTCTTGCATGAAAACTATTAATTTTATGAAGCATTTCCTAAGACCATGTTCATGTGAGCAGTCTATTTTCTAATGTCATTTTTTCTGTTGTTAAACTAGCAAAAGTGGATTCGGGCACGCCCTAATGAGTACACCTGCGCCATGTGCTTCAGAACATGTGCTTAGATCCTTAAAATAAGGCCCTAAATCTTCATTATTCTTTTATCATTTTTCTTTTGTTTTTATTCAGCCATTATAAGCCTTTATTGTGGCATTATGGCTTGCCCATCTACACCACTTTCATCCCACTATACATTAATTCACCTTCATGTAGTCCTGTAGTGTGAGCTTGCCTTTACCAGATATCCTGTGCAAATCATCATTTACATGATCAACTATAAAACTCTTCTGTCATGTTTTCTTTCTCCTTCTACAGGAAGAACATGAACACACTCAGTGAGTTTCTCTGCTTGTTTTCTTAGTGACTTACATTGTAGGAAGTCGTTCCTTGTCCAGTGAACAATGTTGCTGTAAGTGACTGTGGAAATCAACAGACATGAAGAGTGTGATTATCATGTCAAGAGAAAATTATCCCTGTATCCATTCCTAAGGCATTTCTAATATGATCTTCTACATGATATGAGATGATGGAGGATCATTTCTGAGAGCAGATGAATCTCCAGGACTTTACCTCTGTCAGAGAACATCTTGAGCTCCTCTTTGCAGAAATCCTCCAGTTTTTCTCTCAGCTGACGGACAGATTCTCTCACAACATCAAAAGAGGAGAGAGAACTGAAGGGATCGTCATTTACGTCTGTAGATTCAGGAGGAGCTGAGAGAGACTGGGAACTCTACAGAAAACAGAAATCAAAGCTCATCACCTCCACACTTCAGCCAATAACCTGCTCTACTGTCAGATTTGAGCAGCTCTTGTTGATCTTTAGTAACTCTCCTCAATCCAGCACTTTCACTGCATCAGATTCATTCTTCTCATATTCATTATATCATGTTAGAGCTATAAGTTCTAGCATTTGACACTTGCACCATATGTGAACTTGATGATCAAACATCTGGCAATAACATAAATGTAACAGATCAAGAGCATCAATGGCATCACATGGCACGATCCCAATGTCAGGTTTTGTGTTTTAAATACACTGAAGCATTGATAATATACAGCCTCACTTCCTATTTAAGGACTTCACTGTTAAATTCATTAATGTGTATGAAAATTATTATAAAAGGTTTTATTATCTGATTTTGGTAAAAATTACTCAAAATGTGTAGTCAACGATTGTTAAAAGATAAGTAAAGACATCGGAAATCTAGCTGGGTGAAACTTGGCACCATCAAGTTCATGGATTTCACATAATTGTAAAACAAAGTTTAAATATTAATGTTTTGATCTTGTAAGGACTGTGGATGAACCAGAAAAATGAATCATTCAGATGATTCTTTCAAAACATAATTTCAGAAACCCAAGCTATCTAATTTTCGGCTCCAGTCCGTCTACAGAACAACTCCCTTGCTTAGTACTCTTATGGCACCCATGCTTCCTGACTGAAGGAGAGGTGACAAAACTTAAACCATTGGTAGCAACCAAATGGTCACCAGAAGATAAAGAGTCTTTGATCTCCAGCTCCAGTTTCTCTGAGTGACCTAACTTTACAGAAAAACCCACAAAAACTGTTCTACAACTAAAACTGCATCAAATTGTTCCAAACTATTTAAAATGGACTTATCAAACATCTTTTAACTGCATACATTTTATATCATGTCTACACATGCTACACGTGACCAGTTGTGTTTTAGAACACCCACAACTCATGTAACTGTGTAACTATTGAATGGTTGAATGAAAGTATTTCTTGTCTGATATGTTTAAATCTCTTTTTCTCATTTAAATCATGGCTTGAATGAAATCTGTGTAAAGTGTATCATATTCCATTTAATAGAAATTGTCTAAACAGTACTCTCTGCCAAAGCCAGCAATTCCAGAGACTGGAGATAACGCTTATTTTATGATTGGGGTGGATAAAAGCCACCTTTTGAAACACGACGATATATGATTGGCCAGAACTCCTCACAGAGGTGGAACAAACACCTAAGTTTAAATAGTCACATCACAGTAACGAAACTACTGTAGTAAGAAAAAAGTAACCATGGAGTAACAAGAAGAACGAAACAAAGACAAGACTAAGGTGACAAAGGACAGACAAGCAGCTCATTCAAGCCATCCAACTTTCACTCACTTTTCATTTCTTTCACTTAACTTTCTTTCCGTTGAGAGTATCGTGTTCTAAGTTTGCCGCAAAGTTTAACCAATGACTTTTGCCGCCTCAACTAACTGAAAGGATTCTGCAAGAAATCATCGACTCGGAAAAAACCCTCTTTCCCAAGCCAAGGACGCTGATGAGGAGTTTCCTATTTAAAGTCGACTCAAGCAAGTACCTCCAGATTCTAAAGCTGAACTGGTGCATTAAATTAATGATTCACGATTCATTCAGGTCAGGTGCATATAAGTGCATATTTTGCAACGCGTATGAATGTTAGTGTGTGTTTGTGTTAGATTAGTTTGTGTTAGAATAAATAAAGTCTCTAGTAGATTTTAAAAGAAAGTGTCTTGTATTATGTGCTCCTAAAATGTAATGTCTTAAACTGTCGATCTTAAAGTTACCTAATCAGTGTTTTCACGATAGTGGATATTCATATCCACAACAAGAGCTTATTACAGCCTGAGCAGATGAACGCTGGATGATTCAGTTGCTCGGTCGTAAACTAAATGACTCTTTATAATTCCCTATAAATTAATTATTTCATTTGAGCTAATTTTGGTTCCTACAGTCTGTTGTCTGGAAGCTCAATATATCTTTCAGAAAAATAAGAGATTTCCTAAGAGATTTCCAGAGCTGAACTACATTTGCAAGTGCGTCTCTTTCAAAAGAAGATGATCAGATGAGAGTCTGACTGATGATTATATAATAACCGAACACACAGATCAACACTTCAGTCAACGGCTCATTCTGCTCTCATGAAATGTTTCTCTGTGAGTCTCTTGCTCAAGTCCACTATGATCCTGTTCTTCTAGATCTCTGTTACCTGCAGGAAATGGATGTGATCCTGTGTGTGTGAAAGCTGCTCCAGCTCAGCGTCTCTCCTCCTCAGATCATTGATCTCCTGCTCCAGTCGCTCCAGTCGTCCTTCAGCTCGACTCACTGCCGTCTTTTCCTGATCTCTGATCTGCTGTGTGGCCTCAGAGCGGCTTCTCTCAATGGAGCGGATGAGCTCAGTGAAGATCCTCTCACTGTCCTCCACTGCTGTCTGTGCAGAGCGCTGTTAGGACACACATCACAATCACACAGTGGCTTCAGTGAGTCCTGACTGAGACTTCTCAAACTTCTCTTCTTCTCCAGACTCACCTTATGAGACTCCACAGCCTCTCTCAGCTGCTGAAGATCTTTCTCTCTCTGCTGGATCCTCTGCTGGAACAACCTCTGCGTCTCCTTCAGCTGGTGCTAAAGGACAAACCAATGACAGGAGAAACATCACATAAATCATCAAGTAAACAGATATGAATCCAGTATCATTGAAGTGGTGAGACTGAGGGGTTAAAGATCTTTCATGATAAGGTTATAGGTTCAATCATAAGTGCCAGAATTATTTCATCAATGTCTAGTTTTATAGGTATGGTTCACCCAGAAATGTAAATTCTTTCATTTTTTATTCATCCTCATGTCTTTCCAAATTTGAATTGATTTTCTCTTGCATAACACAAAAGAAGATATTTTGAATAATGTCTCTGTTTCTAGAGCCTAAATAAAATATTCAATATTGAACCTTTTCACAATATTCTAATTTTCTGAGATACAGAATTTGGGATTTTTTCCTTAGTTGTCAGTTATAATCATCAAAATTAAAAGAAATAAACATTTGAAATATATCAGTCTGTGTGTAATGAATGAATATAATATACAAGTTTCACTTTTTGAATGGAATTAGTGAAATAAATCAACTTTTTGATGATATTCTAATTATATGACCAGCACCTGTATACAGTTTCGCTAGATAAGACCCTTATTCCTCGTCTGGTATCGTTTAAAGCCCTTTGAAGCTGCACTGAAACTGTAATTTTGACCTTCAACCGTCTAGAGGCCATTGAAGTCCATTATAAGGGGAATAATCCTGGAATGTTTTCATCAAAAACCTTCATTTCTTTCTTCATACCTTATTTACTGTTCCTCAAAAAAAGGAAAAGAATAAGAAAGACCAGTTTGGAATGACATGAGTAAATGATGAATGTCTTTTTTTGTGGGAACTACTGGTTTAAAGGGATTTTGTTATGCTTGTAAATGATCATAATGGGACGTCTTTAAGTTCATACCTGTTTCTCTGTCCTCTGTGCTGCAGCTGATACAGTGTCGTGGTTTTTATGTTCATCCATACACAGCACACATATACACTTCTGATCAGTGCGGCAGAAAACCTCAAGGATCTTGTCGTGTTTCTGGCAGATCATCTCCTGCAGTCGTCCAGTGGCTTCAGTCACTTTATGTGGCTTACGTGAGTGAAATTCCTCATGTCGGTCAAAATGAGTTTGGCAGTAAGACTCCAGACACACCAGACAGGACTTGACGGCTTTGTGTTTTCTTTCAGTACAGACGTCACACTGCACATCTCCAGCTCCAGCGTAACAGTCAGCAGGAAGTTTAGTCTTCTTCAGTTTCTCCACCACTTCAGCCAGCATGGTGTTTTTAGCTAAAGCAGGTCTTGGACTGAAGGTCTGTCTGCACTGAGGGCAGCTGTAGACTCTCTTCTGATCCTCCTGATCCCAGCAGCCTGTAATACAGCTCTTACAGTAACTGTGTCCACAGGGAATGGCCACTGGATCCTTCAGGAGATCCAGACACACTGGACACAGGAACTCATCCTGATCCACTGAAATTCTGGCTTCTGCCATTTTACAGCATGAATAAAGAGACACAAAAACACACAACAGATCAACTACACTTCAGTTTCAGTTTTCCTGAACTCATGTGATTCCTGTTTCCTGGTTCTGTGTTTGAGTGACGTGTTTCTCTGCAAGTCTAAAGTTCCCAGATAAGAAAACATCCACTAGATGTCAGCCTCAAACAGACACTCAAAGAATATATGTAATAGAGAAGCAGACAACACAGCTAAAAACCACAGCAATACTGCATCCTAATTACTGCACTGGTACTGCAGGACAGAAAACTGTGTCCATATTACAGTTCCTTCACTCCCCATGAAAGTTTTAATTTTGTAAAATCAAGTTGAGTCACCTTTCTATACATAGCACTTTTTTTTAGGTTCATTTCAGCTGTAAAGCAGCTCTAGAGGAAAATAATGTCACTGTCCAGCTTTAGTAAGTTCAGTGTTAATTCATTTCCATAGTAAAAGCATTAATTATTAATTTAGATAATTCATCTATACTGTAACAAATTAGCTCAAATGGGTGAAATATAATTAAACCATAATGCATCAACCATGTAATTATGTATATATGGATAATTAATTACGAATTATAATTAATTATGAATATATATGTTCTATGTTGTGGATGAACCTTGCGGTTAGAGGCAGTGAGATGACCAGGACAAGCAGGAATATGTTTGATGCAAAATTTATTTTACAAAAAGTAGAAAAATCCCACAATGCAGAGAAATAAAAATAGTGCTACAAACAAAAAAATAAAGCCGTACAGGACAGGAAAAATATTCGTAACAACAGTCTATTGCTGCACCAAACAGACTAAAAAGTGGCGGTACTCCAACCATGCTCACGCCACACTCACCACACCTGCTTACTGAATGTTACAGGGGCCATCTTAAAGTCGTGGCCCCACCTACGGAACATACCATGCTGCAGGTAAGTAACATAACACATTCACATTCACAACAGGTAGTCAAACATGTTTACACAAGCCACACATAAACTCCATAAATACGGTTATCCTCTAAGCAAACAATACATAAAAAAATAACCAGATATATGCGCATAAGGGTTTGAACCAATAATGCTCCTGACTGGTATGTATAAATGAAGTGATTAACACCCATGAAAACATACTTTAGATTCAGAAAACGATCATGATTTATTTTAATTTACTTTTTACAATTACAGACATATTATAATGTATTTTGACATTACATTATGCAGCCATGCACAGAAATGACACACATCATTGTCTGAAAGCACTAGATGGCCCAGAGAGAGAATGTGGAGTTATTTTGTTTTGTATTATTAAATATAGTTTTGTATTAAGTAATAATGAATCAGGAGGAGTGTCATGATACATAAATTAGAGTAAGCGTAGAGTAAAGGGATTTTTGATTTTCTTGATTTATACTATTTATACTAGATTTGTACTTGATTTATAGAAGTGGCAAATTGTTAATTCATGTTGTTATTTTTAATAAATAGAAATAAATATAGAACAGATTAATCATATTGCCAATAGACAATTACATTAATACATGGTTTGTCTATATTCTTAATGAATATTCGCTGGTTAGTTAAAATACTTAAAATGACATCAATTTTCATGGGGTGACTTTATGAATATCCAACCGTATTGTTGATTATAAAGGCTAAAAAGCTAAAAAACTAAAATAATTTATATTTCATTGTAGATGGATATACAACATTTTTTCTTGTCGTGCGGGAGTAGGTCTGCAAATGAGCAACAGTCAGGTGAGAATAGAACGTAGAGCCTCTCACACACACAATACCACTGTGTTCCCAAGATTCATTTCAGTCATTGAACCCTGACATTGTTTTAATTGTCTGCCAATTTCCCTGTACATTTTATAAGAAAAAGCAGTGGTATCGTCAAAGGATAAACACAAATGTCCTGACTCCTGACATTATTGACACTCAACAAGAAATTATTAACTGTCTTTCAGTCAACTGAACTGAAATTATTTTTTTGGTTTCTCAGAAAAGTCAGTGCAAAAAGTGAATGTAGTGGAGGCAGAGAAGATTGATGAAGGCACATCAGAGAAAGGGCAAGATCATGATCGAGGTGAGAAAGTGAACAGTTGTTTTGGATAATTTGTCTGGTCAGTTAATAAATACAAATGAAGTTAAGATTTCTTTAGTTACCAAACTATATTTACGTGATTGTCACAGTACAGGGACAGAGACAGCATGAAGAAGAGGAAGACATGAGTCAGGAGAGAGAGGACAGACATACAGAGAAACAAATGTCAGATGAAGCACAGACAGCAGCTGCACCTTTAGATCAGTGTGACTTAGGTGAAAAGGACACAGGCCCAAAACAGGCAAAATTACACTATTATCCCCAGGAGAACTTTGGCTTACAAAAAAGAGCTGGTTTCAAACTTTTGCTTGGCTTGAGTACTCACAGAAGACAGACTCTGCCTACTGCTTTGCTTGCCGTGTCTTTGGTAAAAACTTGAAGCATGATGTATTTGTGAGTAGTGGATACAAAAACTGGAAAAAGGCACTGGAAACATGTGTGCGTGTGTTTGTACAGTGAATGAATCAGGAGGTCTTCATTGTAAAAAAAAAAAAAAAATCAACATTCCCTATTTTCTAGTGGTCACATCCAATAATTATTTTTTTATTACAGTGTTGTATATGGCTCAGTCAGTACTCCTACTCCCATATATGAAATACAGGGAATACAATGGAATAGTGGATTGCAGTAAGGTTAGTAGCATACCACCCTACCCTAATAGTCAAATAATATTTTTTTAATCATACCCTTATTGGGGGCTGAGCCCCCCTAAAATCAAAATCCTAGAATCGCCCCTGACCACAGTTCATGTAGAAAAACATGGTTTTATCATGTCAGGATACTTTCTAGATCAGGACGAGCAGCATGAACCACTGAACAAAGAAACTCCAACAATCCTGACATTCACAGTAATGATGAGATTCACCTGGACTGATTTCAGAGTTCAGCTCACAGTTCTCCTTCTTTCATTCCTAATATATTTTAGTTATCCAGATTGAACTGATGATGATTGACTCAATCCTTGTTGTTTTTATCTTTTCTCAGAGTTGTCAGAGCATCAGGTCTGTAAATTCAGTTCAGAAGGAGGTTTATTTAAAGTAAACTGGATTAGATTAGAATAATCGTGTCATCACATGATCTGGGTCTATATATTTCACATTGATTAATAAATTGACATCTTATATATAAATCTATTTTTTATAATATTTGAAATGAAAAGTTTATTTCTTTAAAATATTTTAAATGAATAATAAGTGTTGTAAATCTGTTTTAAATTGTTATTTTTCAGATAAAGGTTTCAGAGTCAGTGATATCAGATTGTGTATTTTTATTGTACTTACCCTGAAACTACATTAAACAAGAGTATAGCCAGTATGGGCTCCATGTGTTATAAAAGGATCTAAGCAATCCTTTGAGAGATTGTCTAGTTTTTTCAAGGCGAATGGATTGCAATACCTCCTTTTTCCAATTATGTGATAGAGAAGAGGCAAGCTTCCATTTTAAGAGGACAGCACGCCTGGCCAGCAAAGCAGTAATGACGCGGTGTGCTGTGCCTGGTAAATTCAGGATTAGGGAAAGGCCAAACAGGACAGTCAATGGTTGTATTAAGGGCCTGTGAGAGAGTCCATTAGCATCTGGCAAGACCAGCACATGTGAAGATGATCTGCTGGGGATTGTCTGCATCTGTTACAGGCATCACTTCTGTTTGGAAACATTTTAGCCAATTTGGCATTAGTGAAATGGGCTCTGTGAAGCACTTTACATTGTATTTATTTGTGGGTGTCTAGCACAAATAGACGAAGAATGAACTAAACTAAGTATGTTCTTCCACTGGTCCTCAGAAATGTCAGATCCCAAATCCTGCTTCCAGGTTTGCTTAAGGGAATCAATCTGAGATGAGGTTAGGGAGATTATTCTAGCATAAATGGTAGATATCAGCTGTCTTTGACCAGGCTCGAGGGTGAGATTTAATCAAGTTCTGATTCAGGTGGACGACTGGGGAAATGGGGAAACAACTTTTGAATAAAGTGCCTCACTTGGAAAAAATGAAAAAGATGACTATTAGGAAGGTTAAATTTAGCACATACAAGTCATTCAGAGTAGAAAGGCCCTTAGCTGCACGATATCAAAGACGCTGTCTGAAAGGGACGGGGAGAATCGGTGTGTTCATTTAATTGAAACAAATTGTGGAAAACTAATTGTTACTGACTTTGAGTAATTTCTCAGTTTCCAGTAAGGATCAGTTCACAGGAGAGATCAGCTTGAGGGCGACATGTTTCAGGTCGATGAGGAAGTCAGAGAAGCCCCATAGATTGAGAGTAGGTCAATTGTTTGTGGGTTCTACAGCTGTACAAATACAGGCATAGTCAGTAAATGGGTTTATATGTGCTTCAATTTAATGATAGTAGTAATTACAGTATATGGGTATGTTTAGAATCTATTTACATATAACATTAATTCCTAATTCTTGTTTTTCTTTAATTTAATTATATTCAGAGATTGTATTAAAGGACTCTTGTCCTGTAATATTGTCACAGTACTGTGCAACCAGTGTTGCACTACTCTACCAAACAGCTTGGCATCAGTGCAGTTCCTCCAGTTCACAGCTGTACTGAAACGGAGCAGAGCTGGCACAAACAATGGTAATTTAAATTGAATTTGCTTATACAAATTATATAAAAACTGAACTACTGGAAATGCAATCAATTAATAAATACAATGAGCATTATTTAAGTTGATTTTTTGATTAGCTTTGTAAGTACTATGAATGAACATAATCACTGCTCTTTAGGAAACATACTTTTTCTACATGACTAGTCAGTAACAGCATTTCTGTGGACAGTGATTATCTAGAAATACTGTAATCTAGTATTCAAAATTTTGTTATAATAATGATTTTATTAATTTTATGGCCCCTGTGTGTTTTCTAGGGAGTCAAGCCTGGTCCTGTCAATAGAATGGTGGTTCTGTCTGCAAGACCGAAAGAGAGGAAGCTTGCTGAGGGGTTAAGGTACAACACAAAAATTCTTCAATGTAGTATTTTACTTTTTTTTTTAACGCATTTACACTTTAATAAGTGTAATCAATAAGTAAATAATTGGACACAAATTGATTTTTGTTGAAATATTTTATTATTACAGCAACTACTGTATATTATACTATTGGAAACAATTATTGCAGATAGCCATAAGCAGCAATATTTGCTTAGAACTGATTTTTAACAGCATTGTAAGGGCATGTTTTTTAATCGTATAAAAGACACTAACATCTATTCATGTCAAATTCTTCAGCTCATACTAAAGAAGTTGAATATAAAATGAAACGTGAAAAATTTGTGTAATATGAAAGATTAGACATTAAAACTAAGGAAATGTACTTTTTGCTTAATACTTTTATTTTTTTAATTTCAAGAGTACCCTTTACAAGGGTGTCACCAGTGAGCTGCCTGACCACTCAGTCCTCCAAGTAGCAGAGGCATATAAGGACTTTGCCAGTGCTGTAGCCCCTTTGGTCACCACTATCGCATGATGATCCTTTGGTTGATTCTGCCTTTGGCAAAGTTCAGTATGGAAGTGTGCTGTCATACCAGCAGCCAGCAGCAACAACAACCAACATTACATTAGAGCTCAGCTGAACACCTGGCTGAAAGAATCTACAAGGGAACTCACCAGACAGCAGACATGAAGAGAGCTCTTGAATACTGTCTGCTGCGAGAAGTAAACTACCACCCTTGTGGATTCTTAATTCACCCCGATGCTGGGATTATTTTTTACCCTAAAGAGCACCATGTTTTTGGTCTTTTAGAAATGAAATGTCCAAATGTCAAAAGTTATGTGGACTGTCCTTACCTCAAATTTAACAATGGCAACAACATGCATACTATTGGCAAGTTCAAGGACAAATGCTGATCTCAGGATTGGACTGGTGTGATTTTGTCATTTATGCACATGATGGTCCTGCGCATCTACAAAGACATCAAAATGTTTCAGAACATTCGAGAGAAAGCTGACCATTTCTTTTTTTACTTTTACCTGCCAAGATGCCTACAGATGTAAAAAAAAAAAAAAAGACAATCATTTAATAGTGTTTTAATATGTATCAAAGTTATTTATATTTACATGTTTACATTACTGCATTGCAGGCAACACTGTACAAAGTTATTTATATTTACATGTTTACATTACTGCAGTGCAAATGATCAAAGTTATTTATATTTACATGTTTACATTACCGCATTGCAGGCAACACTGTACAAAGTTATTTATATTTACATGTTTACATTACCGCATTGCAGGCAACACTGTACAAAGTTATTTACATGTTTGCATTACTGCAGTGCAAATGATCAAAGTTATTTATATTTACATGTTTACATTACTGCAGTGCAGGCAACACTGTACAAAGTTATTTATATTTACATGTTTACATTACTGCGTTGTAGGCAACACTGTACAAAATGTATTTATATTTACATGTTTACATTACCGCAGTGCAAATGATCAAAGTTATTTATATTTACATGTTTATATTGTTTCTATTTGAACAAAAATAAATGAAATTCAATCCCCAACCAATGTTATCTCATCTTTAATGCTTTGCCCATGCTTTTACTAAGGGGTCAATGGCTCGATCAGGTCATCACTTATAAAGTGACGACTGCAGACCCTTGTATGAGATGTGATGTTAAAACGCTCGCGTCGAATGCTGTGAATCCACTTTCTGCGTGTTTCTTCGTCCACAGGAAAAGTGTGGAAACTCAGTACAGAGTTGAACTTTGTTGTGTCCCGTTATGTGTGGCCTCCTCAATGTTCAGCTGAACTACTGTCTTCACACCGTTGATATTTAAACTTTCTGGAAGCCATTAGTAATGCTTAACTATATATTACTATAACATAATATAATATAATATATTACTTAAATTATAAATCGCTGTTTTATGAATGAGAAATTTTATGAATGAGCTTTGCAGAACACTTGCAGAAGTAAAGACGCATTCTGAGATTCTACCGGAAATACGTAAGCAGAGTTCATGCATAGAGTCTATTAGTGTTTCTGTTGGATATCGGGTCGGGTGTGCTGTTAATGATTGCGGGTGCGGACGGGTGAAAGCGTCACAAAGGCAGTAGCGTTTACAGAGAATCGAAAATGAAAACACTGTACTGAGCAACCATGAGCTGCGCTCTCCATGATGATGCGGTAGTTTGTTTCAGCAAAGGATAGGGGAGAGTGGGGTGATTTGAGCCAGGGGGAAAGTAGTTCCACCCATTGTTTCTGGAAAACCATAGAAGATTGTGGTCATGTGACCACATAATTTTGAAAAGCCATACATTTTACTCATCCTCCAAAGAAGAGACCTTCACATGAGGTTGTACAAGATGTTGCAGCAAACTTTGAATGATCCCAGGGAATATCAAAGGGTAGTAGTTGGGTGTTGATGGCATAAACACATGAATGTTACAAATTAAAATTTCATGTGAAAAGCTGTGTGTTTTACAGTAGCGGCTGATAAATGTGTTTGTTTCGGAAGTTACATTAAAAGAAATCTGAGGGAGCTCGACATGTGCTGTTTGAATGATGCTTCTGTGTACGTGTCCAGTGCGTTTACATGAGCACCTTTAGTTTGAATCAATCCTGAATAATTCCAATTGATGACTTATGATTAATCAGTAAACTATCTACACTCTAAAAAATGCTGTGTTAAAAACAACCCAAGTTGGGTTGAAAATGGACAAACCCAGCGATTGGGTTGTTTTGACCCAGCAGTTGGGTTAAATGTTTGCCCAACCTTCTGGGTAGTTTTATTTAACCCAAATATTGTTTGCAAATTACTGTACGGCTGGCTTAAAATGAACTCAAAATATGTTGGAAATTAACATTTATTAATATGTTTAATAAACAAACATTTATTAATAAGTTTTTTTTAATAATATTTAAACAATAAACATTTATTAAATTGCTTATTAATAAATGTTCTTCTTTTAATTATTATTGTTGCCTCTAGTAATTATGTGTCTGATTTTTAATTTCCAACATATTTTGGGTTCATTTTAAGCCAGCCGTACAGTAATTTGCAAACAATATTTGGGTTAAATAAAACTACCCAGCAGGTTGGGCAAACATTTAACCCAACTGCTGGGTCAAAACAACCCAATCGCTGGGTTTGTCCATTTTCAACCCAACTTGGGTTGTTTTTAACCCAGCATTTTTTAGAGTGTAAGAGCAGCATCGATGAATCATGCATTATATTTTAAGCATCTGAATTGTCAAATTTAGGAAAAGCAAATGTAAACTGTATTTGCAGCAGCGTTTCAAAAGCATTTATCAATATTTTTGCACAGACTTCAGCAACGTGTGCGCTGATTTCTCTCCTCGTTCTGAGCTGGTGTTCGAGTCTCATCGACAATAAACATAAGCTCTTATCAGCCCCATCCAGCACATTTACATTAAATGTGATTAATAATGAATCATTTCACACACTTCCATGTCAAAGTATCTTATCATATTTGTTGAAGGAAGCTGCTTCTGTTCATGTATGCCAAGACATTTTCAGATGTTTTTCAGCCATGTTCGGAATAAAGATGGTAACCCTATACACATACAGTTAGGGTGACTTAAACTGTGATATAAGATTTTGGATATATTGCCCATCTCTAAATCATTCATTCCCTGTGTGAATGAATGATTCCTTGTCCCTTGTTCTTCAATGTCTTTACTATATGTTACTACATTTCTGTACTTCCATTTTAAAGGGAATGAATTGCACCCATTTTGGGATTTTAAACAGGAAGTGATGTGGCAATGGTAGTGGCAAGGGAGATATTTTTTGATCTGCACTACACTATACTGCTTACTTTGCAATCACAGTTTTGTTTTTAATTTTCACTTTTTTGTTACAATAAATGTCAAATCTTGCTCAAACAGGTTGTATGGGAGTGGCTTTAGATCGAAGGAAGCCGTTACACACGCCCTCCTCATTACCATACAGACAAAGAAATGTAGAAATAAATAAATGTAGACAAAATACAACTATGTCACAAATATTAAAAAGGTGCTCTACCAATAAAAGAGGTTTCTTTTGAGCTGTTAATTGAGCTGAACAAAGGCGAACACTCACTCTTACAGAGCTCAAACTTTATTAATTAAAAGACATGACGTTTTGGCCGTCATCAGATAACAAGAGGAACAATCTCACACTGCGGCTCCACTGAGTGAGAGGAAGTTTCCTAATAAGATTAGGGGAGAAAGAGGCGAGGAAGAAGTTCAATGAATCAAACTTTAAAGAAAACATAGAAACTCAATGGAACAAACTATAAATCAGTTTTCAAAAAAACAAATTCCATAACAAATATTGAAAAGAAAATAGAATCTAAATGTAACAATCTTTAAATCAGTTTTCAGGTTACATATACACAGACTTAAAACAAACAAACAAAAAACAAATAGAAGCTTCACATTAATATTCACATAAAGAAAAAAAATCAATAAAATAAACTATAATGAATTTCCTGATTCAAACCTTTGGGAAACAATGTATTCAAAGTAAAAATCTAAAAAGTTTCTCTAGATTTGCGCTTCACATCAATATCTCCCCCTCGACCTGCTGAATGGATTTGTTCAATGCCAAAGTAAAAAAAAAAAAAACAGAATGAGAATGCTCTTTAAAATGTGCTACCGGGTTACTGTCATCCTCATGTCTGATGGCACTGCGATGTTATACGGGATCTCAATTCTCTTGATGTTTCACCAACATACAACATTCCACATGGACAGCGTATAGCATAAATAACATTACATGAATTACATGTGATGACAATTTTTATACATAGCTATATTTTTACATGTTCTAGGGTGTGGAAAACATTTCAACCTGACAGAAGTTCAGCTGTAGTATTAATGTAATGAAGAGAAAATAAGAGACTCTATATCATCTCACTGTTACTGATTCATCATGAGCTCAAAGCATTATGGGAAAAGTCTCTCTACAGTCTATTCTGATTCATTAACACAATTTCACTGATGAACCAGAACCAACCCAAAACCCAGGATAGAGCGGTTGAGTGAATGTGGTCTGGACTGTGTGGATGAGGATCATTGTATCTCCAGAGACGCTGTAGAAGGACAGAGTTCCTGCACTGTGATCCACATACACTCCTATTCTACTGCTGATGATGGACTCTACAGGGAGTTTAGTCTCTATGTTATTGTGTCTGAATGAGTAACTGGAGGAAGAGCAGAACAAACTCCAGGACTGATCATTAGATCCAAACACACACTCGTTACCTCGTCCCTTCCTGCTGATGCTCTTATATGACACTGATATAAACACACCATCACCACTCCACTCAATCTCCCAGTAACAGCGTCGATCACACACACTCTCTCTACACAACACCTGACGCACATCATCAAATCTGTCTGGATGATCAGGATACGACTGGACTGTGTCACTGCCGGTAATCACTCTGTTATTCTCAGACAGACGGAGGTGTTTATTCACTGTGTTCAGATCCAGAGTGAACTGATGGGAATCTGATGGAGATAAAACACATCACAATCAGGAATTATCAATCTGATATCCTGTACAAATCATCATTATAATTATCCAACATTTTCTAAATGCCTTCCCTGAGTATTAATGTTGTTTATAATTCTGTGGTTATTATAATTAGGCCTATTATTATATTTACACCATTCAAATGTTTGGGGTCAGTATGATTCTTTTTAAAAGAAACTGACACTTTAATTCAGTGAGGATCCATTAAGTTGATTCAACAATAAGTGTCACACGATGACAAACTTTAAAGGTGCTACAGATGATGTTTTCAACGACTGAGAAACCAAAGACTGTTAGTGAGTTTTTGAAATGAGCGCATGCGTAAGAACAACCCCCCTCCTTCACAGCTCATTTCGAGGGATTCATTATGTCGGACTCACCGCAGGGAACTCATAATCTGCAGTTGTTACTCCTGACCGCCTGTGGAAAGTTACTGGAGTGCGCACATCTCTCACAAGGAACGTCATGGCAGTGATTGACAAGCCAGAGGGCCAATCGTTTGTGTGATGATCGCGTAAACGATTGGCTGATGTTTTTAAGGCCCTACCTCGTGCACAGATGATGTATATTAATAATATTCCTTTCAGTGCACCTAATAAATAGTCTTTTGTCAGTTAGTAAAGACAGTTTCAAGTAATATTGCAAAAATTTATAAAACAAAACATCCTCTGTACCACCTTTAAGTTGGCTTGAGAGTTTGAAAAATTTGTTTTAGTTTTGTAGTTTTAAAAGCCAGAGCATTCTGGGTGGTTGCTAGGGTGTTCCTATGCAGTTTCTAAGATACTCGGTGTAGTTGCTGGGTGTTGCTATGTGGTTGCTAGGATATTCTGGATGGTTGCTAAGGTGTTGCTATGAGGTTGCTAGGATACTCAGAATGGTTGCTAAGGTGTTGCTATGGGGTTGCTGTGCAGTTTGTAAGGTACTCGGTGTAGTTGCTGGGTGTTGCTATGTGGTTGCTAGGATATTCTGGATGGTTGCTAAGGTGTTGCTATGAGGTTGCTAGGATACTCAGAATGGTTGCTATGGGGTTGCTATGCAGTTTGTAAGGTACTCGGTGTAGTTGCTGGTTGTTGCTATGTGGTTGCTAGGATATTCTGGATGGTTGCTAAGGTGTTGCTATGAGGTTGCTAGGATACTCAGAATGGTTGCTAAGGTGTTGCTATGGGGTTGCTATGAAGTTTGTATGGTACTCGTTGGGCCGTTCAGATTTCAGTTGCTGGGTGTTTCTATGCGGTTGCTAGGATATTCTGGATGGTTGCTAAGGTGCTGCTGTGTGGTTGCCAAGGTACTCGGGGTGAATGCTAGGTTATTGCTATGTGGTTGCTAAGATACTCAGAATGGTTGCTATAGTGTTGCCATGCAGTTGCTAGGGCATTCTGGATGGTTGCTAAGATGTTTTTATGCATTGCTAGGGTATAATTGGTGGTTGCTTAGGTGCGGCTATGTGGTTGCTAGGGTATTCTGAGTGGTTGCTAGGGCATTCTGGGTGGTTACTAGGGTGTTGCTATGTGGTTGCTAAGGTTCTCAGGGCAGTTGCTAGGATGTTGCTGTGTGTTTTCTAATACTATCGTCACTTTGCTAGCATGTTTTAAAGGGGACATATCACGAAAATCAGACTTTTTCTGTGTTTAAGTGCTATAATCGGGTCCCCAGAGCATCTACCAAACCAGAAAACGTGAAAAAGAACAACCCAGTAACTTTGGTTTGGTAACCCTTTCTCTGCAAGCATGTGAAAAATCGAGCCGTTCAGATTTCACTTCTCTTGTGACGTAGGAACGGGATCTTATTATAATATTACCACCTTAATCTGTATGTTTCCACCCACGGCGCCGTCATTTCGTTTTCGCAAGTGACAACAGTGTACCAGTATCACTGGTCCAGGAGTGTTTCTTACTGTATTCACAGAGACCAGACTCATGTCGTTATTTTTATTCTTAACCCGAAAACACTTGCAGTCTTTAGCCACATTAGCCGTGCAGCACGCTATCAAACTCATTCAGAATCGAATGTTAGCAAACATCCTGTTTTGGATTTTGATGTTAATATTACTATTTACCTGTTTCAGTGTAGTTATTTGCTTGCTTTTAAGTTAAGGCCATATATGCTTGAATAACTATGAAATTAATTAACTGTAATACTTCCCTTGTTTGTTATAAGATAAGATGGCTAAGCAACAGTTGTGAATGTTAGGTTTTTGAGTTTGATGATTGTAACCAACCACAAAGGTTAACAATAAGGATGCAGAGAGCATGTTGCAATCTCAAGAAGAGCATCTCCAATATTGCTGGATAAAGCTAGGGTATAGAGCTTTTTAGTTTAAGCTGATTTAAGTTTTTTTTTTTTTTTTTTTT
>RJVU01039986.1:59083-80507 GCA_003731715.1 Anabarilius grahami | reverse complement strand
TTTTTTTTTTTTTTTTTTTTGCATTAACTGTTTTGAGATATTTTATTGTTACGTTTGCCTTCCATGAGACTCATAACTACAAACTGAGCCTCAATAAAGAACAACCACAAGGTAGTCTTCTACATCATTCCTGAAGAACTTCAACCTGCCGGCGGGTGAGTATCTTATGGTTTAGACTAGATTTAACTTCCCTTCCCGACCTGAATAATACTAGGGTTAAAAGGTGTACTATAAATGGTCACACTGACTAACAATCCACAAAACACATACCATACATACATGATCTGAAATGCTGCATCGAACAGTTTGTAATGATCCATTTTGAGAGTTATATTTGCTGTGTGAGCTTCTCCTGTATTGTTTATGCCTCCGTGTTTTAGAATCACAAGCTTGGGGGTGGAGAGTACAAGCTCATTTGCATTTAAAGGTACACACCCTAAATCAGCACTTTTTTCTCTCACCCAAAACAGGCAGTTAAATCATGATATAATAAAAAATCTGTGGGGTATTTTGAGCTGAAACTTCTCAAACACATTCTGAGGACACCAGAGAGTTATATTACGTCATGTAAAAGGGCATATTGCTAACATATCCAGGGCTAGCTGCTAGACTTTGCTAGTTATGATTAGATAGACAGATAGATTAGAAATATTAGATCGAATGGAAGCTTAATTGAGCCTAATTAGCGTCTCCAACTGTCAAAATTTGAACATTCCATCCATGTAAATCTATGGGATTTTTCCGAGATTTGATCAGCAGTTTTAGGAAAACTGTAAGTAGGATCAGTTTGAAAAGATATAACTGGTCGAGTCAGAACAGTCTGAAGATCTAGTCTGAGTTTAGTAGATGTAGCTTGAAAGCGATAAAACACATCAGAATCAGGAGTTATGAATCTGTCTGATCTTTTAATGTGTCTGAACTCTTCATGTTCAATATATCAGCAGTGTCTCAGTACAGCTAAAGGCAGGCTCACACTACAGGACTTTTGGCTGGATTTTGCTGTTGCAGATAGATTTCCAATGTTTGCAACAAAACCCCCATAACGCCACCAAATTGGTGCTTGTTGTGGTCGCAAACATGAGCAGGTCAGTGACGTAATCTGAGTTTGTCTCTAGCAGTCGCAGATGCTGCAATATTTTCAAACCTGTTTGATATTATCCCCACATGTTCTTGTAGATGAAACAAAATAATAAACTGCTCATATACCATAGTGTACATGATCGCAAGGTGACAATTTGATAATTGTTTTAAACTAATAAACTAACAATAAATATTGTTTTAAAATCTAAATTTGTGGTCTTCAACATTGACATTTTGTTTACTATCAGTTTTCTGCTGAACAGACATGGACAGCCCACATGTATTTCTGCCCATTTCCCCCCTTTTTTGTTGCATCCTTTTTCTATACATATGACTTGGACAGCAAACATGAGTGGCTCTAATTAGTCTCGCATGAATTCATGTGATAAAAAGTTTTTTCTTTGTTGATTGGCCACTTGGCCAAAAATCTTGTAGTTTGTGCACCTTGTCGCGTTGTGTTGTGTAGTAAGAGCACTGTTAAGACAAGAAGATGACAGACAAAGGAAACTTGTTGTGTAGTGTAAGCACCATGGCGATTCATGTAGTCTCATAGTCCTGTAGTGTGAGCTTGTCTTTACCAGATATCCTGTGCAAATCATAATTTACACGATCAACTATAAAACTCTTCTGTCATGTTTTCTTTCTGCTTCTACAGGAAGAACATGAACACACTCAGTGAGTTTCTCTGCTTGTTTTCTCAGTGACTTACATTGTAGGAAGTCGTTCCTGGTCCTGGGAACAATGTTGCTGTAAGTGACTGTGGAAATCAACAGACATGAAGAGTGTGATTATCATGTTAAGAGAAAATGATCCCTGCATCCATTCCTAAGACATTTCTTATATGATCTTCTACATGATATGAGATGATGGAGGATCATTTCTGAGAGCAGATGAATCTCCAGGACTTTACCTCTGTCAGGGATCTTCTTCAGCTCCTCTTTGCAGAAATCCTCCAGTTTGTCTCTCAGCTGACAGACAAATTCTCTCACAACATCAAAAGAGGAGAGAGAACTGAAGGGATCATCATTTACATCTGTAGATTCAGGAGGAGTTGAGAGAGACTGGAAACTCTACAGAAAACAGAAATCAAAGCTCATCACTTCCACACTTCAGACAATAACCTGCACTACTGTCAGATTTGAGCAGCTCTTGTTGATCTTTAGTAACTCTCCTCAATCCAGCACTTTCACTGCATCAGATTCATTCTTCTCATATTCATTATATCATGTTAGAGCTATAAGTTCTAGCATTTGACTCTTACACCATATGTGAACTTTCTAGGAAAACACTTGATGATCAAACATCTGTCAATAAAATAAATGTAACAGATCAAGAGCATCAATGGAGTCACATGACAAGGTTGAGTAGATTTGATTAGTAAAAAGCACTTCAAAGGCAATGAGTAGATTGACCATTATTTAAAACTTTTGAGCAGTTAGTGGCTCTGAAATTCACAAGGACACTTAGGACACGGTCACAAGGTCAGGTTTTGTGGTTTAAATACAGTCTCACTTCCTGTTTGAGGACTTTACTGTCAAATTCATTAATGTGTTAATGAAAATGATTTTAAAAGATTTGAGTAGGTTTGAAGATTATCTGATTTTGGTAAACATTACTCAAAATTTGTAGTCAAAGATTGAGATGATGGGAAATCTAGATGGGTGAAACTGGTACCATCAAGTTCATGGATTTCACATTGTTATAAAAAAAGTTTAAATATTAGTGAAGTTTTGAGCTGTTGCTGTCTGGAAGCTCAATATATCTTTCAGAAAAAATGTTTCCTAAGAGATTTCCAGAGCTGAACTACATTTGTAAGTGTGTCTCTTTCAAAAGAAGAAGATAAGATGAGAGTCTGACTGATGATTATATAGTAACCGAACACACAGATCAACACTTCTGTCAACAGCTCATTCTGCTCTCATGAAATGTTTCTCTGTGAGTCTCTTGCTCAAGTCCACTATGATCCTGTTCTTCTAGATCTCTGTTACCTGCAGGAAATGGATGTGATCCTGTGTGTGTGAAAGCTGCTCCAGCTCAGCGTCTCTCCTCCTCAGATCATTGATCTCCTGCTCCAGTCGCTCCAGTCGTCCTTCAGCTCGATTCACTGCAGTCTTTTCCTGATCTCTGATCTGCTGTGTGGCCTCAGAGCGGCTTCTCTCAATGGAGCGGATGAGCTCAGTGAAGATCCTCTCACTGTCCTCCACTGCTGTCTGTGCAGAGCTCTGTTAGGACACACATCACAATCAGACAGTGGCTTCAGTGAGTCCTGACTGAGACTTCTCAAACTTCTCTTCTTCTCCAGACTCACCTTATGAGACTCCATAGCCTCTCTCAGCTGCAGAAGATCTTTCTCTCTCTGCTGGATCCTCTGCTGGAACCTCCTCTTCGTCTCCTTCAGCTGGTGCTAAAGGACAAACCAATGACAGGAGAAACATCACATAAATCATCAGGTAAACAGATACGAATCCAGTATCAGTGAAGTGCTGAGATTGAGGAGTTAAAGATCTTACATGGCAAAAATTATAGGTTCAATCATAAATGCCAGAATTATTTCATCAATGTCTAGTTTTATAGGGTTAGTTCACCAGAAATGTAAATTCTTTCATTGTTTACTCATCCTCATGTTTTTCTAAACTTTTATGATTTTCTATATGCTGCATAACACAAAAGAAGATATTTGTTTATCAAAGATATTCTTCTAATTGTAATACAATCAAAAAATACAAAGTATTTTTACAAAATTAAGTTTTAATAGTATTTTTGTGACGTGACCGTGNGCGGGGGGGGGGACTCTATTCGACAAGCCTCAGAAGGACTGGACGATGAAGGACGCAGTCTCAGTAGGATGCAGCCTTCTGTTTGAGAAATACCCTTAGTTCCCTTTCGAGGGAACTCCACACTGCGTCCAATAGGATCGCTTTGGGAACGCCGTCAGCATGATTGCGTCTGATGCACGTATGTCAACTTAGCCAATGGCGAGAGTGAACGTCACGGGCGGGTGACGTCACGACCAGGAAAGGATAAATACACATCCGGCCAGACCGGCTTCAGCTTTACTGCCTCAGCAAAGCGTTCTTTGTCACACTGTGTGTCTTATTTATTGTTGTCTGTCAAGTTATATTATACAGAAGCATATTTCACAGTCATGGCGAACACATCCTCATTTAAACAGTGTACTCCTCCGTGTCCCCGCTTCCTTACGGGTGGAGATACACATGATTTGTGTGTGATGTGTTTGGGAGTGGAGCATGCTCTGGCAGCCTTCGAGGGGGCTGACTGTGAGCATTGCGAGAGGCTGCCGCTTCGCACGCTCCGCACGCTCCGCTCCCGCCTGTCACTCTTTGAGAAGGGTGATCAGGCTAGCGTTCCCTCTGGTTCTGAACCCACTGCTGCCGAGGCACAGCGGAGAAAGACATCATGGGGATCGCAGATGGATCTCGCGGAGGGGTTGGAGATGGGCGTGAGCGCTCTTTCTCTGCCCTCACCCGGGAGATCTGTCGCTCAATCTCTGGGTTCGGAAGCCCGCGCTGCGGTTTCTTTCGCCCGGGGGGAGAGCCCGTCGTTTCAACACTCCAGTTCTGAGGAGGTGGATGTGTTGTGCGTCGGAATGGGGGAAGATGATTCGCCATCTCTTTCCCCTGCATATGAGGAGCTGGTGGAGGTGATAACTCGCGCCGTTGCTAAATTAAATATTGAATTGCCGGCCGAGAAACAAAGCGCTCGTCCGAAAAGCAAGTTAGACGAGCGTTTTCTCTCATCAAATGTATCACCTTCACCACAGGGCCTTCCTTTTTTTCCCGATTTGCATAGTGAGCTGTGTAGATCGTGGAAGAAACCATATTCTGCACGTTTGTTCAGCCCTCAAGTTAAAACATACAGTGATATAAGAGGGCTGAAAGATTATGGTTATGGGGCGGTGCCAAGGGTGGAGCAGACACTTGCGAGCTATCTGTCCCCTGCTTCAGCATCGTCCATGAAGGCCCCCACGCTTCCCACTAAGCCATTAAAGACCACATCAGGGTTAGTTGGGAAAGCATATACGGTGGCAGGTCAGGCTGGTGCTTGCTTACATACTATGAGCTTATTGCAAGCATGTCAAGCCGACCTGCTGAGGGATTTGGATGGTGGTGAAGGAATAGGCCCTGACGCAGTTCGCGAACTGCGACGAGCCACAGATTTGTCTCTCAGAGCCACCAAGGAGACGGCTAGAGCTATTGGGCGGTCCATGGCAGCCTTGGTGGCAACAGAGAGGCATCTGTGGCTCAGTCTCACTGACATGAAGGATAAAGACAGGGCTTTTTCTCCTTGATGCCCCGCTTCAGCCTTCTGGTCTGTTTGGTGAAGCTGTCAACACAGTCGTCGACAGGTTCCAGGAGGCAAAGAAGCAAGCGGAGGCATTTAAAAAATATCTACCGCGCCGCCACTAACCCTCTGGGGCTGCTGGGCGTGAGCAGCCCCAGCCGTCAAGCTCCTCATATAGGCAGCAGCAAAAGGAGAGTGTCGCATCTCGTGCTCCACCTCAAAAATATGGTGGGCCGGGTCGGCACTCTCAGCCCAAGCCTTCCAACCAGAAGACCGATCTGAGGGTCGTGCTTCAAGCAAGGAAGGCTGCGGGCCAAAAGAGGTCCTGACGCCACTGGTGTCAGGTCTCTGAGGGCGGCCCCCCGCGGGGTGGAGCGGTGTTCACCTCATTATACGGTGCCCACTCCACTTCGTTGCCCTCAGGGGACCGTTCTGCCAACCCCGCCACCCTCGGTGCTTCGGGGCACAGCGGTTTCCAGCGAGCTCGTGACCCAGCGTCCACAAGACGCTGCGTCACACTCGCAGCCTCCGAGGAGGTCAAAAATACTGTCAAATTGGTTAGTTCCTGCAAATATGCTTCAGGACACCGAGATGGCTGTGTTGAATACATCAGAGACCAGTCTCGAGAGGCTGGTTCCCTTAGTAGATTTTCTGGCAGAGTGGAAGCTTCTACCAAATATATCGCTATGGGTCCTGCAAACGATAGAGAAAGGGTACAGGATTCAGTTTGGGTTCCACCCACCTCGATTCAACGGGATGCTACATACATTAGTACATCCCGAGCAGGCTCTGATAATGGAACAGGAAGTAAAGACCTTACTAACAGGGAGTCAGGTTTTTACAGCCGATACTTCTTAGTTCCAAAAAAGGATGGAGGGTTGCGTCCCATATTAGATCTTTGCCATATGAATCGCACAGTCAAGAGACTAAAATTCAAGATGTTGACGTTAAGTCAGATTGTGACTCAAATCAGATCCGAGGACTGGTTTGTCACAATAGATCTAAAGGACGCATACTTCCATGTCTCCATCCTTCCACAACACAGGAAGTTCCTGAGGTTCGCTTTCGGGGGCAAAGCGTACCAATATCGGGTTCTTCCGTTCGGCCTAGCTCTTTCACCCCGCATGTTCACGAAATGCGTAGATGCCCCCGCTCAGGCTGCAGGGCATACGCATTCTGAACTATATAGACGACTGGCTGATTTTAGCACAGTCAGAGGAAATGGCGGTTCGGCATCGAGATGTTGTCCTCGCTCATATCCAAAAGTTGGGGATGAGACTGAATGCCAAAAAGAGTGTGCTTTCTCCAGTACAGAGGACCACTTTTCTGGGCATGGTTTGGGATTCAGTGACGATGCGGGCATGTCTTTCACCCGCTCGCATCACTGCTATTCTATCAGTCGTGAAAAGAGTAAGGCTAGGCCAGTCACTCACTGTGAAACAGTTTAAAAAACTGTTGGGTCTGATGGCAGCAGCATCCAACGTGATACCTTTTGGCCTGCTGTACATGAGACCCTTACAGTGGTGGCTCAGGACCAAAGGGTTTTCCCCGAGGGGGAACCCTTTTCGTATGATCAAGATCACGTGGCGGTGCGTCCGCGCCTTGGTTATATGGAAGAAAAATTGGTTCCTGTCCCAGGGACCTGTGTTAGGAGCTCAGTGTCGTCGATCTACTCTCACAACAGATGCTTCTCTCACAGGCTGGGGAGCGGTAATGGAAGGCCGCTCAGCTCAGGGTCTGTGGAGGGACCATCAGCTCTGGTGGCACATAAATTGCCTGGAGATGATGGCTGTCTTCAATGCGTTGAAGTTCTTCCTCCCAGACCTGAGAGGCCATCATGTGTTGATCCGGACAGACAACACATCGGTGGTCTCTTATATAAATCGACAGGGGGGTCTGCGTTCACGTCCTCTATGCAAACTGGCGCACCGAATCCTCCTGTGGTAAAGTTACTCTCTTTCAGGGCAATCTATATCCCGGGGACCCAGAATATAGGAGCAGACATCCTGTCGAGACAGGGGCTGAGGCCAGGGGAATGGAGACTTCACCCAGAGGTGGTGAAGCTCATTTGGGAGATATTTGGCCAAGCAGAGGTGGATCTGTTTGTGTCTCAGGATACGACGCACTGTCCACTTTGGTTCTCCCTGACGCATCCAGCTCCTTTGGGACTGGATGCCATGGTACAGACGTGGCCGAGGCTGCGTCTGTACGCGTTTCCCCCAGTTGTTCTGCTCCAGGGAGTTCTGGAGAAAATTCGCCGGGAAGGGATAAGTCTACTGCTAGTAGCACCTTACTGGCCGAGCCGGATTTGGTTCTCGGACCTTGTAGCTCTGCTCGATGGCTCACCTTGGAAGATTCCGATCAGGAGGGATCTTCTATCTCAGGCGGAGGGCTCGATATTTCACCCCCGCCCAGAAATGTGGAACCTGTGGGTTTGGCCTCTGAGGGGGCCAAGCTCATAGAATCTGGTCTCTCAACTGAGGTCTCGCAAACTTTATGCCCTGAAGTGGAAAGTGTTCACTTCTTGGTGTCAAGAACGACAGCTAGATCCAGTCAACTGCCCTTTTGGTTCAGTGCTAGATTTTCTACAAGATCGTTTCTCTTCTGGGTTGACCCCTTTTACACTAAAAGTGTATGTGTCCACTATTTCGGCTTACCATACCCATGTGGATGGTACCACTGTGGGGAAGAACCCATTAGTAATCAGTTTCCTGCGTGGCACCCTGAGGCTGAGGCCTACAGTGCGCACTAGAGTTCCTGCTTGGGATTTGGCTATCGTGTTGGAAAGTTTATCATCGGCTCCGTTTGAGCCACTGGATACCATCTCAGAAAAGCTTCTGACTCTAAAAACGGTTCCTTCTTGCCATGTCCTCCTTAAAGAGAGTAGGAGACCTTCAGGCCCTATCTATATCCCCCACGTGCTTGGAATTTGCACCGGGGATGGTCAAGGCTTTCCTTTACCCTAGAGTAGGGTATATTCCGAAAGTACTGACCAATGTTCCAAATCCTTGATTTCTGGAGTTTCTCTTAAAGAAGTCTGTGACGCGGCCGGTTGGTCCTCGCCACTCACCTTTGTCAGATACTACGATCTTGACCTGGACGCAGCTCCAGGTTCCTCAGTGCTTCTGTCATGAGTGTGCCACAGTTTCACACAACAGGCATTTTGGTATTATGGCGTTTTGGTATATCGTTCCCAAAGCGATCCTATTGGACGCAGTGTGGAGTTCCCTCGAAAGGGAACGTCTCAGGTTATGACTATAACCATAGTTCCCTGAGAAGGGAACGAGACACTGCGTCCCTTTGCCATACTCCCTGCATCCCTGTGATCGATTTGCTTCGGCAGTTTAGCTGAAGCCGGTCTGGCCGGGATGTGTATTTATCCTTTACTGGTCGTGACGTCACCCACCCGTGACGTTCACTCTCGCCATTGGCTAAGTTAACATACGTGCATCAGACGCAATCACGCTGACGGCGTTCCCAAAGCGATCCTATTGGACGCAGTGTCTCGTTCACTTCTCAGGGAACTATGGTTATAGTCATAACCTGAGACGATTACCCCTTTGGAGTTGTATGGATTTCTTTTATGCTACCTTATGACCTTTTTGAGGATTGAAACTTTTGGATCCTATTGACTTTCAACATATAGACAGATGAGACATTCCCTAAAATACCTTATCTAGTGTTCCTTAAAGAAAGAAAGAAAAGAAAGTAATACCAATTTGGAATAACATGAGTAAATGATGAATGTTAATTTTTTGGGTGAACTACTGGTTTAAAGGGGTCCTATTATGCTTGTAAATGATCATAATGAGACCTCTTTAAGTTCATACCTGTTTCTCTTTCCTCTGTGCTGCAGCTGATACAGTGTCGTGGTTTTTATGTTCATCCATCATACACATCACACATATACACTTCTGATCAGTGCGGCAGAAAACCTCAAGGAGTTTATCATGTGATTGGCAGATCATCTCCTGCAGTCGTCCAGTGGCATCAGTTAGATTGTGTCTCTTTCCTTTAAACAAACTCTCATGTTGATGAAGGTGATTCTGACAGTAAGACTCCAGACACACCAGACAGGACTTGACGGCTTTGTGTTTTCTTCCAGTACAGACGTCACACTGCACATCTTCAGCTCCAGCGTAACACTCAGCAGGAAGTTTAGTCTTCTTCAGTTTCTCCACCACTTTAGCCAGCATGGTGTTTTTAGCTAAAGCAGGTCTTGGACTGAAGGTCTGTCTGCACTGAGGGCAGCTGTAGACTCTCTTCTGATCCTCCTGATCCCAGCAGCCTGTAATGCAGATCTTACAGTAACTGTGTCCACAGGGAATGGTCACTGGATCCTCCAGGAGATCCAGACACACTTGACACAGGAACTCATCCTGATCCACTGAAATTCTGCCTTCTGCCATTTTACTGCATGAATACAGAGACACAAACACACAACAGATCAACTACACCTCAGTTTCTCTGAACTCATGTTTCCTGGTTCTGTGATTGAGTGATGTGTGAAAAACATGTATGATGTCATGCCATGCCTGTTTTGGGTTGTGTTTTGCTAATTTCTTTTAATAGACTGCACTTGGGTTCTTCGACACACCTTCAGTGGACATCTTCAACATGTAGGTGCATGCAACACTGCATTACAATTGCCCCTGACACCAAGAAAATAGTGTCCAGCTTAGTAAGGACATCAAAATAGATTATTTTTCCAATAATTTGTTTTTGCCTCTCAATCTAGGGATCCATTTTACTCAGTAGGCCCTGTACACTCTCTGTTCACAGCATGCCTAGGTTCTGACCAAGGAAAACAGCAAGGAGAGTTAATTAATTGTTCTGGACAATATGGATGTAGTGGATATTAAATAGTTTTAACTATATATATATATATTCTCTGGAGTTTATTGTGGTCCTTGGTATTTATATGAAGGTATCACATGTGTTGATACAATTGCCCTCGCATGTGGAGGCAAATTAACATTTGACTTCTAATGTTTCAATCAATATTGTCAATATTTCAATCTAAGATTCCTTGTAAAAACATTTGGTGACTGTTACCAAGTAGAACACAAATACAAGTTATTGACATAAATATTTTATCCAGATATTTCAAAAGGTTTTTGAGTAATGACAACATGACCACAATTTGTTACAATTGCAGTCCTGTTAAATGTTGCAATCCTGCATTTACTGAAAAACAAAATTGAGTTTTGTTGATGTCTTGCTGTATTTGTGGCTTTGTTGACAACTACTTTTGATAAACTAACACGCGGAGCAGTTAGTTCATGCGTTCATGACCTCAAGGCTAGATTACTGTAACGCTCTACTGGGTGGTTGTTCCTCCCGCTTGATAAATAAACTACAGCTCATACAAAATGCAGCAGCTAGAGTTCTTACTAGAACCAGGAAGTATGACCATATTAGCCCAGTTCTGTCATCACTGCATTGGCTTTGTGTTAAACATTGTATAGATTTTAAAATCTTGCTAATTACTTACAAAGCACTAAATGGTTTAGCTCCCCAGTACCTGAGCGAGCTCTTAAAGGGGACCTATTATGCCCCATTTTACAAGATATAAAATAAGTCTCTGGTGTCCCCAGAGTGTGTATGTGAAGTTTTTGCTCGAAATACCTCACAGATAATTTTTTATAGCATGTTAAAGTTGCCACTTTTAGTGGTTGAGCAAAAACGAGCCATTTCAGTGTGGTCCCTTTAAATGCAAATGAGCTGCTGCAATCGGCCTAAGAGGGCGGAGCTTCACGAGCTGATTCTCCGGTGACAGGATTCAGTCAGGATGCACTATAATGTCAGAAACTGCTAATATATGCTGCATGGAGATAGAACAGGTATAGTTTAGTTAAATTACGGTTATAACTTATATTGCCTTCATGTTTTTCCACTATATTAGTACAAGCCTGCTGTTCCGTTCGAATGATGGCCAAAACTTTACAGATGAGTTTTATGACGTTTATTGTACTTCACACAAAAGATGAAGCATCTGTTTTCACTCTAGAAAATCATTGTAAGAGCTTAATAAAACACTGCAAGTGTGCATTAAAATATTATCCATAAACTCTCTCTCTTTTCCTTGTATTGTCATCAACATACACAGGGAAGAACACAGAAACACTCGTTACAAATAACAGTAAACAAATATATAAAGAGCTTATGCCTTTCGGGTGGTGCTTAATAAACTTTATACCCGTAAATAAGCTCTGATGAACTGTAATAAAGTGCTCTCACCTTCATTACTGTCGTATCCAGTGTCACTCTGGAGACTTTAAGCTGGATCACGAACAGTTTTTACTTGAATATCCTTGAGTAGCACATTTTTAGCACAGTCTCTGTTTTGTATTGTCCCTTTGTATTGATATTTGTTCACTAAGCAGTCCGGTGTGAAATGATTCGCGCAGACATAAAAGAATTTTGACAGAACTGAGGGAGAATTTTAAGTTAATCCACCTCGTCTTCAGCGGCTCAGATTTAGGGAGTAAATGGAGAGAGTTATGTGGATTAATCCATCCAGCTACAGAACACCTAAAACGCTTGGGAGACATTCTCCTCAGTGCAGCAATGGCGGACTCGCTGTAAACAACGTGCTCAGGGTGGTTCTAACGACTGTTTCACACTGCAAGCGTAAGCGGCGCGTAAGCAGCACGTATTTTTTCCGGCGGCCATGTTAACCAACGGATGCATTCACACAGGCAGCAGGAGCGTCGTGTAAGCAGCAGTGAAGCGGGGGTTTCGGCGCTGAGTCTATTTTTGCTGCGCTGCTGACGCTCAATTAAAGTGAAAGCACACATTTTATAGACAAAATAAATATAATTTCACACAAAAAATGTTCAAAATGCACAGAATAAGCATGTCTAATGTGTTTTAACAAGAATTTGAGTATGACAGAAAAGAAAATTAAGAATCAAAAATAATTATACAAGATTTATCCATTTAAACTTGTTTTTAATTATTTAGTTTAGGGTAAAGTGTAGTGTATTATAAAAACTAAAGTAAACTAGCCAGAAAATATGATATATAAACATTGCTTTAGTTATTACACATTGATATATATATGCTGCAGCGTACCCAAATCAAACCCGAGTTTGCTGGCTTTTTTCGCCGAGTTTACTGTGTTGTAAACATGTGCACGCGGCAGATGATGTAAAACACAAAGCTTACCTCATTCGTGTGCAGCAATGAATGACACAAGGCTTTTATTTATTTATTTTTATTTAATTATGATGTTTATATGAGAATGTTGTACACCTCCCCATGTTAACAAACTTTCAAGACAAGAATATATAAATGACCAACTTATAAAAACAAATGTATAGCTGTCTTTGTAAAGAAATGCTCACTTTATATGCAGCTTCGAGCCGCTGCTGTACAAACGCTTGCAGTGTGAATACTCGCGCATCTCTGCAGCTGCAGTAACGATGTAGTTACGCTCACGCGCTGCTCACGCGACGCTCACAGTTGCAGTGTGAAACAGGTGTAAGTTCAAACGTCAGTGTCTGTCAACACTCTGGGCGGAGCCTGTGGCTGTTGTGACGTCACACTGCCAGGGATCTGGAAACGGCTTGTTCTGAGACACTGCTTATGATTTATGGGGATTAAAAAAAAAGAAGTGGGTGGATTTTTATCACTATAGGCTGGTTCTGTACACACACTGACAACACACATTTATGTCCAAACACCAGGCAAAAGTGAATTTTGCATAATAGGTCCCCTTTAATGCATTATAGTCCTTCGCGTTTATTGCGATCTCAGAGTTCAGGCCAGCTGATAATACCTAGAATATCAAAATCAACCGCAGGCGGTAGATCCTTCTCCTAGTTGGCACCTAAACTCTGGAACAATCTTCCTATCACTGTTCGAGAAGCAGACACACTCTGTCAGTTTAAATCTAGACTAAAAACGCATCTCTTTAACCTGGCATACACATAACACATTATCTTATATAATTTAAATCATGTAAATTTTTAGGCTGCATAGATTAGGTCAGCTGGAACCGGGAACACTTACGATAACACCTGATGTACTCGCTACATCATAAGAAGAATGTTAATAAGTTACGTTAATATTAGTCTCTCTCTGTTTATCCCGAGGTTTGACGCAGCCTGCCAGATCCAGGCTGTATCCAGATGAGATGAAAGACCTGCGCCTAGACACGACTTCAAGCCTAAAGTGTCAACTAAACTATCCCCTGCGAAGGCCTCTTTCCCTTTTCTTTCCTATGTATAGATACAACGTTATCAAAATAATTCCAGTTCACATGGATCCACAGAAATGAATAATAATTCTGTATTACGCAGGCCAGACAAGTCATTTGGCGATGTCACTTTGTAAAGAAAGACTAAGCGTCTGCACACATACACATTCAAATGCGCTTACCTATAGACTAAACACGTAAATGAACGGCAAGAACACATTAAAGGTGCCCTAGATTCAAATATTGAATTTATCTTGGCATTGTTAAATAACAAGAGTTCAGTACATGGAAATGACATACAGTGAGTCTCAAACTCCATTGTTTCCTCCTTCTTATATAAATCTCATTTGTTTAAAAGACCTCCAAAGAACAGGCGAATCTCAACATAACACAGACTGTTACGTAACAGTCGGGATCATTAATATGTACAACCCCAATATTTGCATATGCCAGCTCATGTTCCCAACATTATGAAAGGCATTAGACAAGGCAGGCAGTATTAACATCTGGATCTGTGCACTGCTAAATCATCAGACTAGGTAAGCAAGCAAGGACAACAGCGAAAAATGGCAGATGGAGCAATAATAACTGACATGATCCATAATATCATGATATTTTTAGTGATATTTGTAAATTGTCTTTCTAAATGTTTCGTTAGCATGTTGCTAATGTACTGTTAAATGTGGTTAAAGTTACCATAGTTTCTTACTGTATTCACGGAGACAAGAGCCGTCACTATTTTCATTTTTAAACACTTGCAGTCTGTATAATGCATAAACACAACTTCATTCTTTATAAATCTCTCCAACAGTGTGTAATGTTAGCTTTAGCCACGAAGCACAGCCTCAAACTCATTCAGAATCAGATGTAAACATCCAAATAAACACTGTACTTACGCGATTAGACATGCTGCATGACGAACACTTTGTAAAGATCCATTTTGAGGATTATATTAGCTGTTTGAACTTTTTTTATGTTGTTTAAGGCAAGCGCGAGCTCCGTGGGCGTGGAGCACGAGATTTAAAGGGCCACACACCCTGAATCGGCTCATTTCTAATTATGCCCCAAAATAGGCAGTTAAAAAAATGAATAAAAAAAAATCTATGGGGTATTTTGAGCTGAAACTTCACAGACACATTCAGGGGACACCTTAGATATTACATCTTTTAAAAAAAAGTTCTAGGGCACCTTTAAAAGTCTTCTGTTTTCAGTTAAAAGGGTGTCATGTAAGGGGCCCCTAAGTTAATAATTAATGATTTTTACAACGGAAGTGATTTAATTAAAAAACATACTTTAGCTGAATAATAACTTTTTCCAAGGGCTGCTGTAAAACAATCTGTATTGTAAAAAGAGCTATTCTTTAAGCTTGATTCTTAATACTGTTGTCATTACCTGATGATGCATGACTTTTTTTGTTTTGTGATGGTTGTTCATGAGTTCCTTGTTTGTCCTGAGAAGTTAAACTGCCCAATGTTCTTCAGAAAAATCATGGAGGTCCCACAAATTCTTTTGGTTTTCTAGGACCTCATTTAAAAGCGTGCGTACGCACAGATTTAATCTTAGAGTGTGCATAGGTTTAAATCCACACCAACGCTCATATTTATTAAAACGGTCTTTGAAGTGGAAAAGTGCTTAGCACCACATCAGGGTCTGAGCAGACGCACTCACTATTCCTATTCAGATTACTGAGGCCCCCATAAATGTATAAATGAGTCCCTAACATCTACTGCATACAGTACCTGAACCCTTTCCAGCAGTGACTGCTTTTGAGATCCATTTTTTCACACTGAGGACAACATTTTGATCACACTTTAGACTATGGTAGTTGTTAAGTTTAGGTATTGGGTAGGATTAAGGGATGTAGAATATGGTCATGCAGAATAAGGTATTAAAGAGTTCACCCAATAATGAAAGTATTCTTGTTGCTTTATAATATTAAGGTTGAACCACTGTTCTCACATGAACTGTTACAAATATGTTTTTAGTAGCTTTCTGGGCATTGAAAAAAGAAATGATCTTGCTGGCAATGCAGGCCTCACTAAGCTGTCGGATTTTATCAAATATATCTTCATTTGTGTTCTAAAGATGAACGAAGGTCTTACAGGTGTGAAACAACATGAGGGTGAGTAATTAATGACAGAATTTTCATTTTTGGGTGAACTAACCCTTTAATATATGCTTTATAAGTACTAATAAACAGCCAATATCCTAGTAATATGATTTGACAATGGTGGACTCGGACACAACCCTATAAAAGACCTTTTTCAAAAACAATTTTCCAAACTTTTGACACCCCAATGTATGTTCATGCCAATAAAAAGGAATATAAGAACACAATTTGTGTACTAAAATAGATATAAAATACTGTACATTTTGTGTTTAAGTTTATGGAAATGTTAATAAAATTAACATGTAATGTTAATAAAATTTTATTTTTACAGTAGTAAAGTGTTCTGGGCTAACCCTGTGGTACAACAAATACATTGTTATCTTTATTTTTTATTTATAGAACAAAATGTCCCACTATGAATATAATTACTGAAAATGCGCACACTGCCCTACTCATGATTATTTTATTTGCTGTTAATATTGGATTGTTCTTACTATATGTTTTAAGATGCAAATTTTACCTGCTGCTAGGTTGCATTTTGCCATCTTTGAAGTTCAGAGGATGATCCATAGAGCAGTCGCTGGGTACTGGAGAAACCGATCCTGGTCTTAAATTGGAACTGCATAGAGTAGAAATTACAAATTAAGTGCTGTTAAGTGTTAACAACCCAGTGTAGAACAAAGCTCTTTCAGCAGGTCAGTTTTCTGTCAGCTAATTACACACATCTACACATCTGTTCATGGACAACATTATTTGAGATAGAAACATCTTACTCGTGTTTAGATGAAATTCCTTCATCTTTGAAGTTCAGAGGATGATCTTTAGACCAATTGCTTTTCATAGACAGGTGGCTGGATACTGAAGAAACTGAACCTGATCTTAAATTGCTGGGAGCTGGCGATACGAACATTTGCCATTTGCTTGATATGGAAAAACACAGTAATGATACAGTTATTTACAGACATTTACAAGTTTCTTTACTTCACGACCTGGAGCTGGTGCACAGAAAGACAATCAAGGAAATATTTTACTATGAATGAACTCACAAATGCACACTTTTTTTTTTTTTTTACATATTATGAATGTATTGTGCTAATGAGGTTTAAATGATGATCAGTAGACTAAACATAAAAATCGATCTCTCTCTTTGTCTAAACTTTATTTAAATGTTATCATCTGTAGTGTTATTTAATTATTTATTTGTTTGTTTGCTTAATTGTGTCCTTGTATTTAACAGAGAAGCATTTTTTTAGGTTTACTTCATTAGCTTACCTGCCACTCGAAGACAAGTCACCATCTTGTGTCCCTTCTGCTCTGTCCATGGTTTAAACATTAAACCACATTATACAGTTAAATAAACTTATGTTGTTGGATGATGTGGTTCCAAGTGATTTTCAGATCTTTCAGAGATTAGATACTTGTTTACCCTCATGTAAAATATCCATCCATTGTAGGACTGTTTCATAATTCTGTAACTGAATTCTCTCTGATGCTTCCTTGTTTCTTCTCTGTTATTAAGCTCTTCCGCCATGTATCAATTCTAAATGCAGAAGCAAAGAAGGCGAGAAGCAAAGCGTGGTAAAGTTAATTTCACTTTCGATATTCGCCTGCTTTAAGGGCCATCTAAAAATTCCACCCACAGAACATAAACGTAAACGATGTTGATTCATTCACATGACTTGTGACTTGTAAGTTTTAATGTAAATCGTAACGTTACGTAAATCTCAGTTGCTCCTGAGCTTCCGGTATAGTATTCTATGATAGTGATATGTGGGTTATATACAGGCAGCATTGTTTCCATGTGGGAATGGGCTGTACATGGGCAATTTATCTGGGTCCCATGTGGGTCACATATAGGAGTGCCCATTTTGGATGATAATATGGGACCTTAATAGGACCTATGTGGGCAAAATAATTTCATGCATAAAATTACATTTTGAAATGCATTTGAATTGATAGTCACTGTTATACAAAGAACATATAATAATATCACAGATAGAATCTGATCTGTATAACAACTTAATTAAAAGCATTATTTTCTATTGTGACATTTAATTTTGTTTGAATTATAAATATTACAATGTTCACCTGCTTACGAATATATCATAAATGTATTTTATTTCCAATTTGCATAGTTGGGAATGAGAGAAAATAAGAAATGTCAGAAATTAAAGGGTTAGTTCACCCAAAAATGAAATTTAGATACATTTAGATAAAGAGAGAAGCAGTTTGCTTGATATATGCTCTATATTATATTGCATATTCATTGTATTTGGACATGTGCTTCAATATTAAATGTATAAATCATTTAAAGCCCTTTGAAGCTGCACTTAAACTGTAATTTTGACCTTAAACAGCATTAGTTGAGAGATTTTTTTTCCTTGTGGACAAATTTGCCATGTATTGTGCCTGATAGATCTCAAATTAATCAATATTGAATCAAAGGCAATCAAATCGCAAGCTTCTAAATCAAAATCAAATCCAGTTGTGAAATTTGTGTCAATGCTCAGCCATAGTGTTCTTTTTTACTTGAAGCAAATGTTGTTTTTTCCATTTACTTTCTGCACCAGAATGCTTCGTTTACATGGCAAATTCACAATTACTCATGATGCCTTCACACCCTCCTACAACAATTTACTTTGGAAACATGTGACCTTATTCACCTCTTTTGAGCAGGTATGATATTGCAAGTGAAAGGGTCCATGTGCACTTTTTATTGACACTTTGATGGAATAAGAGGGTTTTGACCACCAAAACAGTATTTTAATTACTTGTGAATATAACATGAACATAAATGACTCTAGTGAAAGTCTGTACATGAAAAGTATACATTTTTTATAATACAAATGATCTTTCTTTTCTTTTTTTCTGTTTAATTCTCAACTAATTTATTTTTTTGCTGTTGTGGGGGATATGTGGTATCTTCTTCTTTTTTTACCACTTACCACAAAATTCCTCAATTACACCATTAGCTTGCATATGAAATCTTTACCTTTTTTTAATGAAAAAATCACTTTAGAAATGATCTAAAATAAATTTATGTTGTTTGTGGATATTGATGTAGGTGTTGGGGAAAGAAACTGCCATCTGCTGGTTAGAGAAAAACCTGTGGGAATCACAGTTTTAGAAAGAAAGTGTTTTGACTATAGATAAGCAGCAGAGGCCCATAGAGATCCATTCATTATTTTACTTTATTGTACTTGAAGGGAATTCTTTATGTACACTATATTAAGATCATCAAGACACTCTTCACAAGACTTTCTGGCTGCAAATCAAGGTAATTTTAATTGTATCACAACATTTATATTATTTATTGTATTTATTTATTTATCAGCAACAATACACATTAATTAATTCATATCACAATAGTATAAATGCAGTAAACTGTTCTGCACAGTTTTTCTTTCTTGCTGTTAATTTACTCACAATCTAAACATTAAAGATGTCACAGCTCTACACCAAATATTACAGTATTAATATTCAAATATATACAAATGTGGTTTACAAGTTAAAAATCCATGTTAAAAACAGAGTATGACATCTTATGTGTCATTTTGGGGTGGGGGGTGATATGACCAAAATCTTATTTCAAGATATAAGAGAAAAACATGGTTTTATCATGTCAGGATACTTTCTAGATCAGGACGAGCAGCATGAACCACTGAACAAAGAAACTCCAACAATTCTGACATTTACAGTAATGATGAGATTCATCTGGACTGATTTCAGAGTTCAGCTCACAGTTTTCCTTCTTTCATTCCTAATATCTGGATTGAACTGATGATGATTGACTCAATCCTTGTTTTTATCTTTTCTCAGAGCATCAGGTCTGTAAATCCTGTTCAGGAGGAGGTTTATTTAAAGTAAACTGGATTAGATTAGAATAATTGTGCTAGAATAATTGATATATATTTTACTTTATTAAGAAACTGACATTTTATTTATCAGTTGATCAAATTATTATTTTTTAAAAGTATTTGAAATGAAATGTGTATTTTTTAAAAATGTTTTAAACGAATATGAAGTGTAAATCTGTTTTGAATTCAGTTGTTTTTCAAATAAATGTTTCAGAGTCAGTGAAATCAAATTTTTATTGTACTTACCCTGAAACTACATGAAACAACAAGTATATTTCCCCAGAATTTAAAACTTGCAATGGTTTTAGATTTACTTGTCCTGAACAGAAGCCCAAACTAAAACAGCTGCACTATTGCTATAAAGAATTACTGTATAAATGCACTGATATGAACCTTATCATTTTAAAAAACCTTTATGTATTGGTCCACTATTATTAAAAAAAGCTACACAGTGTATGTTCTCGCTAAATTGCTCCCAAACGTAAGATTGTTGCCTAATTTAGTAATGAATATGTACCTCTAAAATACTTATTCTAATAAAAATACTCACAGTATAAATAATGTGATAATTTTCCCAGTCATTGCCCTTTTTTCCCCAAACTTTACATATTGTTCCCTTATACCTACACATACATACTCTATAGATCCACTATAATTACTGAAATTACGCTGTAAATTCCTTTTTATTGACGTAGTACTTTACAGGCTGTAATCTAAAGCGTTACATTTATTCTGACATGTTATTTCACTGACAGAAGTTCAGCTGTAGTATTAATGTAATGAAGAGAAAATAAGAGACTCTATAACATCTCACTGTTACTGATTCATCATGAGCTCAAAGCATCACCCAAGAAACTTTGCGTCCGCTCGGAAAAAACTTTTTACTGGTTCATCTCTAATGTAGTTTACAAACAGTGATTTAAAAAACCCACTTTGAATCAAATATAATATTTTTGCTTGATATTTACAGCTGTTTAGGGATTATTTTATGGCACCAAAATCTCTTTTTTTACTTTACAGTAGGCTACCAAATGACTAAATATGTAGCCTAATGTCTGCTTCTAATTTATTACTTTTACAGTTAAACTAATCAAGACCATAATAAAACAAATATGTGTATATATATTACATGATAAAAAAAAATTCTTTTTGACCAGTTTTAAAGTTTTATTACATTTTTGTTCCTGAAATTCACCCTTCTGCCGGGATCAGTATAATCCAGATTTTTTTGATCAAAGGTATCCCTATCATACAAAAAAGTTTTAAACAACACAAACTGATGATTTTATCCAGATCAAAACCAAGATTGGATTTTGTGATCTAATCTGATTTCAGAAATCCGATCAGATTACTTTTGAACAACTGGCCCCTGATGTATCTGAACTCTTCATGTTCAATATATCATCAGTGTCTCAGTACAGTTTACCAGATATCCTGTGCAAATCATCATTTACATGATCAACTATAAAACTCTTCTGTCATGTTTTCTTTCTCCTTCTAAAGGAAGAACATGAACACACTCAGTGAGTTTCTCTGCTTGTTTTCTTAGTCACTTACATTGTAGGAAGTCATTCCTGGTCCTGGGAACAATGTTGGTGGAAGAGACTGTGGAAATCAACATGAAGAGTGTGATTATCATATCAAGAGAAAATGATCCCTGCATCCGTTCCTAAGACATTTCTAATATGATCTTCTACATGATATGAGATGATGGAGGATCATTTCTGAGAGCAGATGAATCTCCAGGACTTTACCTCTGTCAGAGATCTTCTTCAGCTCCTCTTTGCAGAAATCCTCCAGTTTGTCTCTCAGCTGACGGACAGATTCTCTCACAACATCAAAAGAGGAGAGAGAACTGAAGGGATCGTCATT
>RJVU01039986.1:33165-47382 GCA_003731715.1 Anabarilius grahami | reverse complement strand
ATAGCAACGAGGTCAACCCCGCCCTTACTCTTAGCTTAAGACTTCAGTCTATTCCTTAGTAAAAGTTTGTCTCAGCAGCTTTGTGAATAGGTTTTAAGAGAAAACTCTTAGCTAAGAACTTTTACTGCTATTTAGGAGAACTCTTAGTGGTAAGATCAGAAGACGCATTCATCTGGATCAACATGCACATTGCCTAATTTCTATATCCTAATTATTGTTAATGTAATTCATTTTTCCAGGAGCTCATTGCTTCTAACTTCAGTTAAACTGTTAACAGTGATTGTAAATTAATTGCCTAAATTATTACATTATTTGCTAACTGCATTCTCTAAATTGTAACGTTGACATGCATTCGCTGTAAAGCTGCTTTGAAATGATATGTATCGTGAAAAGCGCTATACAAATAAATGTGAATTGAATTGAATTGAATAAGATAAAATGTTTTGTGAATACGGCCCCTGGACCCCTTCCTGTTCATCGGAGTGATGAGATACTTGGCAGACTATCATCACTCAATGGCTGGCTTTCTAAGTGGTGTCCGCAGAATAACATAGGGTTCATAGACAATTAGAAAAGTTTTTGGGGCAGACATGACCTTTTGAAAAGAGATGGTATTCATCTCTCCTGGGATGGTGCCACTCTTCTCTCTAGTAATATGGCACATAGTCTTAGAGATGAACCTTGACTAACTGGGGCCCAGGTCAGGAAGCAAACTGACTGGCTAAACCAACCATCTGCTAGCTGTGTCATGTCACAGAAGTCAGATAAATCCCAACACATAGAGACTCTTTCACCTAGATACCATCATATAGAGACTGTGTCTGTTCCCCAAATAAGTAAATATAAAAAACACTGAAACCCATTTAAGGGTACAAATTTAATTGATGTTCAACAAATAAATAACAGAAATAATACAGTTGCACAAAGCTTGGTTTGTTTAATATTAGATCCCTTTCTACAAAATCACTCTTTGTAAATGATATGATTACAGATCATAACCTAGATGTGCTGTGTTTGACAGAAACCTGGCTGAAACCAGACTCATATCTTTAAATGAGTCCAAACCCCAAGATTACTACTATAAACATGTCACGTCCGAAAGCCAAAGGGGAAGGTGTTGCTGTAACTTATAGCAATATTTTCAGTATTACTCAGAGGTCTAGTTTCAAAGATTTGAGGGACTGGTCCTATTCAGTGGGACTTGGATGACCAGATACGCGCCGCCACAGTTTTTCGAACCCACTCCGCTAGGAGGCCCAGAGAGTAAAATCTACGTACCGACCACCTTACGGAAAGACCTTCTGGGCTCACTACATGCTTCCTCGTTATTGGTGGCGCAGTATGGCCCGAGATGTCTCCCTAAACGTCCAAGGATGCTCAGTTTGTGCCATTTCCAAAACTCTACATCACCTACCCTCTGGCAAGCTGGTTCCACTACCCATCCCACATCGCCAATGGTCCCAAGTCCGAGTCGACTTTGTCACTGACCTGCCAAACTCTGATGGATTTACCTGTATCCTCGTAGCTGTGGATAGATTCTCCTAGCTTTGTAAGTTAATTCCTCTTCAAGGACTGCCTACCACTATGGAAACAGCAGAAGCTCTCTTCCATCAGCTGTTTCGCAACTTTGGTATCCCAGAGGAAATCGTCTCCGACCGTGGGCCACAGGTCACTTCCCGTGTTCGGACTGCCTTCTTCAAACTCCTCAACCTTTCATTCGGATATCACCCTCAGACGAATGGCCAGACTGAGCGAAAGATACAGGAGATAGGGAGGTATCTCCGGCCCTACTGTCACGACAACCAGAACAGCTGCAACCAATTCCTCCCGTGGGCCGAGTATGCTCAGAATTCTCTTAAACAGACCACTACAGGCCTTACCCCGTTTCAGTGCGTACTCGGGTACCAACCACCGTTATTTCCCTGGACGGAGGAACCCTTGGATGTTCCAGCGATTGACCACTGGTTTTGAGTGAGCGAGTGTGCTGTTAGTTATGTGGGCTGTATGTTTCTTTTCCGCCTCCTACTGGAGTTTTTTGGTACTGCACTATATTTTGCTGTTTGCTTTTGGTTTCTCTCAGTGAACGCAGTCGAGAAGAACGTGCACGCAGTTCGTATCAGCTATTGATTCTATCGTTTAGACCTTGGATATATATGTCTGTAAGTGCTAAAATTTATACTAAATAGGGCCTTTAAGTGTTATGTAGAGTAAAGTAAATTGCAGATTAAGATTATTGCTATATTTTTGTTAAAAAACAGACATGATTCGCGTTATTGGTAACGTGCCTTGTTTTAGCATACTAGCCTGCTATTTTCTCTTCATAAATGTATGTGCATAATCTCATTAGAATATAATTTAGAATGTAATTTCTTGAAATGTACATTACTTAAAATAATGTTAAAAAGGAACTACGTACAGAATCAAACTGTACTGTTAAGATGGATGTGTACATAATGTTCATACATATATTTTCTTCTTGTTTGTACTTTTACATAAAAGAATTGAGAAGAACACCAGTAAAGTCACTAAAGTTATGAAGACTGGTTTCTGGAGTTCTTTTCTGAAAGTGTACGCTATCTGTTAAGCCTTTGCTCAAGCTACGCAATTGGTCAGAACAGCATAGCGAGAGAGTATGGGACTTAGCCCATACATCTGCAGCATGCTGTGCGGAGACACAAACACTTCGCAGATGCCTGTCGATCCCCTACCCCCGTATAGCCTATGTATTCATAGTTTCATATATTAAATCCATTATATTCCAGTGGCAAGCGGTGACTTTTTTAACCGGGTGGTGCGTCATAAAAAATGTGGCCGATGCAGTTACGTTGAATGGGTTTATAGGGGCATAAATGCTTATCGTGGCTTAATGTACTGAGACAGTGATATTAACAGACCAAACTCAGTAAACATCATACCAAGGCTAAACCATAGGCCTACTATGTACAGCAAAGCAGATGAGCCCAGAATATGAACGCAATTTGTTTAATTACACGTTGTGTTTTCCTTCCACAGAAAACTGTTATAAAGAAAAAGCTTTTAACATCGCTTAATGCAGCCTACTAAGTGATATTAAAAGATCAAATTCTGCACAAACCATTTTTTTCTGTATACTATATAGTGTTTACTAAGTTAGGTCTTTTAATGTCTTAATAATACATTAAGCCATGTTAAGCGTTTTCTTAATAGGAAGAAAATGTTTAATTAAACGTGTTGCGTTCATATTCTGGGCTCATCTGCTTTTCTGTACATAGTGTGCTTTATTAGTATGGTGTTTACTGAGTTTGGTCTGTTAATAACACTGTCTTAGTAAATTAAGCCACGTTAGGCTTTTTCACGTTAAGCATTTTTGAATGTCCCGGTTTAGGAGACGCTCGCATTCTCAGTGTTAGTTTACTCATTTGCTGGCTCATGACAAATAGCAACTCAGCGAAAAGTATTTCTAATATGTTGGACCTTTTACTGAGAGTAGCCCATATTTATCTCTTGAGACGTCCCTTCACAAGCACCTGTAAGAGCTTTTGTGATGTTTGAGTCGACGGAGGTGCGACACGCGAAAGGTGCGTTTGCAAAATATGCTGTATTTTATAATCCGCTAGGTGCCGCTAGTGTCACACAAACAACATACTTCACCTTTAAACGGATCAGTTTAGGACACAGATCTAAATCAGACACGACAAATAAAAAACACCATGGCGTCAATTTAAATGTATGCCAGAAGTATTTTTTAAACTAATAATTAAAAATAAGTATAACATAAGTATTAGCAGCCTATTATACATAAAAAATAAAATGTAATTATAATAAATATAAGAAGGCTATAATAAATAAAATTATCAGTATTCTTTAAAAAGATAAGTTGAAATTGTGCAAACATGACTTTTAACAAACGCACAGACTATCGATTAACATGCTCTGATAGGCCTAGTTACAGTAGGACTGTCTTAAACAAGTTTTCACAAGTTTTCATAGAAAATTTTCTATAGAGAAAATTAAATGGTTTAGTCTAGTTAATTTTGTATTAAAAACAATGTGATTTTCGGTGATCGAGATCTGGCAGCAGCTCTTTCTTCCTCTTGGGCAGGCTATCAGCTCACAGCTTATGCTGGCCATGTAATTTGCCATAGGCCAACAAACCAATGAGAATGCGGAATGATGATGACACTCCATAGCAAAAGCGCGAAGGAGCAAAAGATCAGCTACCCGGAAGTCTCCGTAACTGGCAGATTTAAAGAAAATTACTGTCGTTTGGCAAATAAATAAAGTACGGACAGTTACATATGCATTTCCAATCATGTAGGCTTTATGGTACACCTCAAACAAGGGATTTAATAGTAATTTATAATGTTAATATTGGTTGCCGAGTCCTCAAATGGCTTGGGTGTGCAGAGCATTCGCAGCTTATATGGACCGCACGCCACTGTAATATTCATGCTCGATTGTTTCTGTTGCTCTTTCAGAAAAGCAAGTCACTTTTACGTTTCGATTTTGCAAGCTGATTTACACATTAATGCTAGAATAGGAAGTTATTTCTCGTGACCAGAGGAATAATCTCCTTTTATAATAGTCGATGAGGAAAACTGACAGTTTTCTGGACAAACTAAACCAGTCTTTCTAAATTATCTATTAAACTAAAACTAATCCTGAACCATATATGAAATTAATTATAATCCATTGTAATTAATTCACAATATATGTGCATAATTCCCTTTTTGGTCGATTTATATTATAATTGATCATAACACATTATGATTTAATTATATATATTTCACCCATAATTTGAATTAATTAAATAAATAATTAGTTGTAATTCGTTACAGCTAATATAACTCTCTCTCTGTTTATCCCAAGGTTTACCATAGTCTGCCAGATCCAGGCCGTATCCAGATGAGATGAAGATGAGATGAGATGCATAGACACAAGGACAACGCAGTCCTGAAGTGTCAACTAAACTATCCCCTGCGAATGCCTCTTTCCCTTTTCTTTCACTATGTGTCACAGTTCCCTTGTCTCCCGGACTCCATTTCCCAATATCCTCCTGTCTCCACACCTGCACTCACTTTCCTCGTCATCTCCCCATCATCACGGATTACCTGCACCTGTTCCTGATCATCAGCACTCCCTTTACATATGGACTCACTCCCTTCACTCCTTGTCTGATCTTAATGTTATGTTGTATGTGTTTGGTGTTATCCTCCTTTGTTCATTAAAGTACCTGTTGTTATTGTGGAGATCCGCATACGTCTCGTCACTACAGCACCAGCATTTGTAACAGAAGATCAGACCAAACGGACTGGATATCCACAAGCTGAACATGGGTATCTTCCTTGTCCCTGTGCCCACAAGAAGACGCCAGCCCAAGCTCTCGGCGGAGGACCACCTCTGGACTGCCAGACAGGACAGAAATGCGTGGAGGAATTTGCTGAGCTATTTTGAATTCCTGCTTTCCGAGGGGTCTGGACGAGGATACAATCCGCTATTGTGAACCTGAGTGCCTCTATTCCTTAGTCGAATCTATTAATCTGGTCCTATTCCTCAATGGTTCCGAGTTTGAAATTGAAGAGATTCATAGGCGATCGTATTCACCACGTCCAGTTCCCTCAGAAACAACGGTGGCCTGGCCAGCTCACCAGCCACAAATTTCCTCCACCTACTGCTCCAGTGGGCATCCTATGGCATCACTATGTCCATGCCTAACCCTCAACCCAAGCCACCCAAAAGGAGGAGGTCCAGACGGCCCAAGAAGCCTGTCTTCGCCGGGCCCGCTCCAGCCGTCCAAGAACTGCCTACAGAGGCGGGATGGCTAATAGACTTTTGGGCTGAACCAGCAGCCCCAACCTTCGGCGAGCCCGCTCCGGCCTGCCTTCCAGTTCCTGCCCACAGGTCCCTTCTTACTACCTGGGACTTCCCCAAGAAAATTTTGGGGGGGCCATGTACCTGTGGGTGGGGAACTCCTGGGCGGGGTTCTGACATCACCATGGCCTGCTACAGCTCCTGACCCGCCATGGCTGCCTGGACCCATGGACCCGTCCCGGAGACCTCCGCTCCTGTCCGCTCCTCTCCCTGCACCGCGGTCTCCATAAAATTATATCAAAATGATTCCTGTTCTCATGGATCCACAGAAACTTAAATGTTTTCATTTAAGAGGGTGTTATGTAAGTATCTAAGTTAATGATTTTTACAACTGAAATGATTCAATTAAAAAACTTACATTAGCTCAATAATAACTTAGGACTACTGTAAAACAATCTGTATTGTAAAAAGTGCTATTCTTTAAGCTTGATTCTTAATACTGTTGTCATTACCTGGCTGATGGATGACTTTTTTTGTTTTGTGATGGTTGTTCATGAGTTCCTTGTTAAACTGTTCTTCAGAAAAATCATGCAGGTCCCACAAATTCTTTTGGTTTTCTAGGGCCTCATTTAAAAGTGTGCGTACGCACAGATTTGATCTTAGAGTGTGCATAGGTTTAAATCCACGCCAACGCTCATATTTATAAAAACGGTCTTTGAAGTGGAAAAGTGCTTAGCACCACGTCAGGGTCTGAACAGACGCTCTCTCTATTCCTTGTCAGATTACTGCAGGTTTTTGAAAATCTAAGATATTCTTGCAGCTCGCCATTCTAAATGAAAGGATTTTGACAATGACTGGTGATCTTTTATATGTAAATGACATTAATTAGGTGTCGTTTTCAACGTGGAGAACTGAAACCATTCAGCTGTGTGCAAGTTCAAAATCATTTGTGATTTATAAATTTCACATCTGAAAGAGAGGTGGACTCTCGTTTTCTGTGTGTACGTTCATTTTATGAATCGCATGTACACATATCCGAGAAATGATCATAATGATCAAATTTAGGATAGTTTCTGCACAACATTTTTATAAATGAGTCCCCTAGCATCTTCTGCATACAGTATTTGAACCCTTTCCATCAGTGACTGCTTTTGAGATCCATTTTTTCACATTGAGGACAACATTTTGATCACACTTTAGACTAGGGTAGTTGTTAAGTTTAGATATTGGGTAGGATTAAGGGATGTAGAATATGGTCATGCAGAATAAGGTATTAAAGGGTTAGTTCACCTAATAATAAAATTATTCTTGTTGCTTTAAAATATTAAGGTTGAACCACTGTTCTCACATGAACTGTTTCAATTATGTTTTTAGTGCCTTTCTGGGCATTGAAAAAGGAAATGATCTTGCTGGCAATGCAGGCCTCACCGAGCCATCAGATTTTATCAAATATATCTTAATTTGTAATTTCTGAAGATGAACAAAGGTCTTACAGGTGTGGAACAACATGAGGGTGAGTAATTAATGACAGATTTATTGGGTGAACTAACCCTTTAATATGTGCTTTATAAGTATAAATAAACAGCCAATATCCTGGTAATGTGTATGCTAATAGGAAACTGGTTAATAGTGAGAATTAAACTGTTGTTAAAGTGTTACCAACTTTTTTCATTTAGTACTGCCCTTCAGAGATAAATCTTGAGTCTTGAAATAATATATTCACGTTTCTCTGAATGAAAATATAAGAAAAATGTACACCATCAATTTGTTCATAAGTCTACCCTTGGCTCTTAACATATCGTGCTGCCTTCTTGAGCATCATGAAGAGCATCACCTTGCAAATTTCGCAAGGTGTATGTAAACTTATGACTGCAACTGTACATTGCCATGTTTTGTGAAGGTAAAATATTCATTTAATGGCTTAGTGTTGAGTTTACAATTGCAATTTCAAGTCATATAAATCTTTCAGGTCTCGGCCGGACTATATGCGGATTCGGATGTCAAGGACTCAGCCCTCTTTGGACACAGACTTCATGGATTAAGGACTTGGTCTCAACTCTGACTTGACAATCGTGGACTCGGACCCAACTCTATAAGAGACCTTTTTCAAAAACAATTTTCCAAACTTTTAACACCCAGTATGAAATACTGTACATTTGTGTTTAAGCTTATGAAAATGTAATAAACTTAATATTTATTTTTACAGTAGTAAAATGTTCTGGGTTAAGCTTGTGATACAACAAATACATTGTTATCTTTATTTAATATAAAATATTTTTTTAACTATAGAACAAAATGTCCCACTATGAACATAATTGCATTACTGCCCTACTCATTAATATTTTATTGGCTGTTAATATTGGATTGCTCTTACTATACATTTTAAGATGCATATTTTACCTGCTGCTAGGTTGCATTTTGCCATCTTTGAAGTTCAGAGGATGATCCATAGAGCAGTTGCTTTTCATAGACAGGTGGCTGGGTACTGGAGAAACTGATCTTGATCGGTTTTTTGATCTTAAATTGGAACTGCATAGAGTAGAAATTACAAATTGAGTGCTGTTAAGTGTTAACAACCCAGTGTAGAACAAAGCTCTTTCAGCAGGTCAGTTTTCTGTTAGCTAATTACACACACCCACACATCTGTTCATGGACAACATTATTTGAGATAGAAACATCTTACTCGTGTTCAGATGAAAATCCTTCATCTTTGATGTTCAGCAGATGATCTATAGAGGAGTTGCTTTTCATAGACAGGTGGCTGGATACTGAAGAAACCGATTCTGGTCTTAAATTGGAACTGCATAGAGTAGAAATTACAAATTAAGTGCTGTTAAGTGGTAACAACCCAGTGTAGAACAAAGCTCTTTCAGCAGGTCAGTTTTCTGTTAGCTAATTACACACACCCACACATCTGTTNTCCTGGGCCCATTTAGTAATGTCATTGACACAATCATGCCGATTTGTGATGCAGTGTCTGTCATGATCACCTGCTGGAGTGCCCTGGTTAGCCACTAGAGGGCACCCCACCTCGGACTATTGTTTCACATCACGGACTCTATCCCCCATAATCCTTTGTTCCAGTCATCATTGTTCATTGCACATGGCTGTTATCACTCTTGTTATTAGTGTCTGTCTATTTATACCAGGTTTTCACTCATCTTCATCGAGGTTTTGTGTATGTTACCTGCACGTCCGAGCACTTTTCCTTGTTTGTTTTCTTGTTTCTTGTGGACTGTTCATGGATTTTGACCCTTTGCCTGGTATTGTACTACTCTTTGGTTATCCCTAAATAAAAGCTGCATTTGGATCAAGTCTCAGAGCACCGTGACAGAGACAGAAACCTCTTACTCGTGTTCAGATGAAATTCCTTCTTTTTTGAAGTTCAGAAGACGATCAATAGAGGAGTTGCTTTTCATAGACAGGTGGCTGGGTACTGGAGAAACCGATCCTGGTCTTAAATTGGAACTGCATAGAGTAGAAATGACAAATTGAGTGCTGTTAAGTGTTAACACCCCAGTGTAGAACAAAGCTTTCAGCAGGTCAGTTTTCTGTTAGCTAATTACACACATCTACACATCTGTTCATGGACAACATTATTTGAGATAGAAACATCTTACTCGTGTTCAGAGGAAATTCCTTCATCTTTGATGTTCAGAGGATGATCTATGGACCAATTACTCTTCATGGACATACTGCTGGGTGCTGGTGATACAGATCTTCGCCGTTTGCTTGATATGCAAAAAAACATTAATGATATAATTATTTATAGATGTTTACATGTTTCTTCACTTCACGACCTGGAGCTGGTGCACAGAAAGACAATCAATGAAATATTTTACTATGAATGAACTCACAAATAAATTCACACATTTATTCTTACTTATTCTTACATATTGTGGATATATTGTGCTAATGAGGTTCAAAAGATGATCAGTAGACTCTACCGTAAATTTTGTTATCTGTAGTGTTTTGTTTTCATTTATTTATTTGCTTAATTGTTTCCTTGTAGTAAAGAGAGAAGCAATTGTCGGTTACACTTTATTTTAAGGTGTCTGTATAACAGTGTAATAATACATTTAAGTACTGAGTAATAGTAATTAACTACATGTACTTACTATAGGGTGAGGATTAGGATGAGGGTTTGCTTTAGGGTTAATTGCATGCAATTATGCATAATTTATAGTTATTACTACAGGAACTACATGTAACGTGTAACAATGACACTGTAAAATAAAGTGTTACTTAATTTTCTTTTAAATTTACTTCATTAGCTTACCGGGCACTCGGAGTCAAGTCACCATCTTGTATCCCTTCTGCTTTGTCCATGGTTTACCGTCTTCATACAATAGCAGAATGGGTAGAAGCTGGTATTTGGAGTGTGTGATTTTCAGATCTTTCAGAGATTAGATACTTATTTTCCTCACAAAATATCAATCCATTTTAGGATTGTTTCTCAGTTCTCTAACTGATACTTCCTTGTTTCTTCTCTGTTATTAAGCTCTTCCACCTCGTATCAATTCTAAACGCACCGTGAGAAGGCGAGAAGCAAAGCGTGGTAAAGTTAATTTCACTTTCGATATTCGCCTGCTTTAAGGGACATCTAAAATCTCCCCCCACAGAACATAAACGTAAACGTAAGTATAGCCCCTCCAGTTCACACCTACCCGCTCCAAGTCGGACGCTCTAACAAAGAGGCTAAAGGCTGCAACCTCTAGTGTCAGTCGGTAGAGCATCTCTTGAGATCAGATCAACAACAAAATATTTACACTCTGATGGTTGTATCAGTACATAACAACCGCAGTGGACCCTTAATATAGCTGGAGCTCTTCAATACCTGCTAAAGTCTCAGCTGCTCCCGAGCTTCTGGTATAATGTTCTATGATAGTAAATTGTGGTAAACTCTTTCTGTCAAATTTTGATTACCTACCCAGCTAACATTGATATATGGGTCCCATGTTGGGTTATATCCAGGCAGCATGATTTCCATGTGGGAATGGGCTGCACATGGGCAATTTATGTGGGTTCCAAATAGGTCTGCCCATGTTGGATGATAATATGGGGCCTTAATAGGACCTATGTGGGCAAAATAATTTCATGCTTAAATTACATGTTTTTTCATTGAAAGTATTATACTTGGTTGATAGTCACTTTTATACAAAGAACAAATAATATCACAGATATGATCTGATCTGTATAACAACTTTTTAAATAAAAAGGCATTATTTTCTATTGTGACATTTCATTTGGTTTGAATTATCAATATTACAATGTTTACCTGCCTATGAATATATAAAAAATGTATTTTATTTCCAATTTGCATAGGTGGGAATGAGGGAAAATAAGAACTGTCAGAAATGAAAGGGTTAGTTCACCCAAAAATAAAATTTAGATACATTTAGATAAAATGAACTTAGAGAGAAGCATTTTGCTTAATATATGCTCTATTTGATATTGAATATTCACAACATGTTCTCAAACCAATACGACAATATAGGTCGTTTGTCACTTCCCTGAAATACGACTCAGAGGAGCGTTTACTAAAGTGGCGCCTCTATCGCCAACAGGACACTTTCATTTTAATTCATGAAATACGACCCATACGAGCATTTGCTTTCATTTTAATGCATTGTTCCCTTTTATCTGTGTCATATATTAGGTTTCGCGTAGCTCAACTGGTAGAGCATTGCAATAACAATATGCAATCATGTGATCATGCGATCGTGGGTTTGATCCCAGGGAACACATGTGCTCATAAAGTGTATATGCACTATAAATCACTGAGGTTAGGTTTAGGGGTGGGGTGGTTGTAGTCATTAATAAAATTTAATTTTGGTAAATGGAAAAAGGAGAAATGGTGTAAAACATCCACACATTGCATTTAAATAAACACGCATTTTGATTGGTAACGAGAGTCATACATCATTTCATGACGACAGACGTAACACAACACTGTCATTATTTTTACGACCACTAGAGGGCGCATGACTTCAAAATGTAAATATAGGTCGTAATATGGTGCTTAAACAACGACCTACATGGTCGTTTTTTTTGGAGGACAGTCTCTTTAGGCCTATATATATATATATATATATATATGGATAGATAGATAGATAGGCAGATAAAGAGTAGAATCAATTATTTCAATTTTATTTTCAATTATATCTTGTTAGCTACTGACTTTGGTGATTGTGTTATTCTTGTGCTTCTGGAGTCTGAGGCTGATTTGGGGCCTGGATAAGTTTTGACATGCCCTGACATTTGTGATTTTTTTCAGTTGTTCATAAACATATTAATGACAAAAGTGTCATTACACTGTATTCAGCACAAACTAGGCTACCATAATATGTGAGGAACATGTATCTACATGTTTGTGTTTTTGAAGGAATAATGTTTATGCGTGGTTATTGAAAAAACTAAAAACTTAAGTCACTGAAATAAGGCCAAAAAAATATATTAAATCTGTGTTCACAAGACTTCTGGGTATTGGAGGTTGTAGACTAGAGTTTTTGCTTCAGAATGAAGTAAAAATTATCCTTCCTACTCATTCATATAAAACAATATATTGATTTTAGTTTTTCTAAGACACTTTTTGTCAAGAAACACATTATGCGTGGAGGCGACTCCAGGGAGTTAACTGCTGCGTTTGACACTGTGGACCATGAAATCCTGATCTCATGTTTGGAGCAGTGGGTGGGCATCAAGGCCCTAGCGCTCAAATGGTTTAGGTCCTACTTGGAAGGTCAGACTTTCTGTGTCAGCTGTGGTGACTCTGAGTCCTCCTTTGCTCCTCTCTTGTGGGGTCCCACAGGGCTCAGTTTTAGGCCCTCTTCTCTTCTCTTCTCTTCTCTTCTCTTCTCTTCTCTTCTCTTCTCTTCTCTCTTCTCTCTGTATTTGCTCCCACTAGGTTCAATAATCAGGAAGCATGGCATGTCTTTCCATTTTTACGCAGACGATAGCCAGATTTATGTGCCTCTTAAAAAGAATGACACTGTCAGACCAGACTCGAGTGTCTTGCTGATATACAGGCCTGGATGTCTCTTAACTTTTTAAGTTTTAATGTAAAAAAGACAGAGGTGATGGTTTTTGGTGGCATCATTGGAACCCCTTCTGTTGAAACCAACCATTACTAACCTAGGGGTTAAAATCGACACTGACCTTAAGCTTGACAGTCAGATCAGGGCAGTTGTTAAATCTAGCTTTTTTCAATTGAGGCAGCTGGCCAAAATAAAGCCATTTCTTTCAAGGCAACACTTTGAGACAGTAATCCAGGCCTTTGTCACCACTCGGCTGGAATACTGTATGTGTTACAACCACACCTTCCCGGACTCAGTTTCCCAATATCCTCCTTGTTTGCACACCTGAACACACTTCCCTCATCAGCTTCCCGCCTTTCCTGGATCCTCGGCACCTGTTCCTCATCATTAGCACTCCCTTTAGTTTGGACTCACTCCTAGCACTCCCTGTCTGTTCTATTGTTTGCTTTATGGTGTGTTGTAGTTTTGCTTTGTGGATTAAACCCCTTCTTTAAGTTGAAATCCGTGTCTGTGCTCTCTCCGCTACACGCACACGTAACAGAAGAACAGACCAAACCACTGGACTTCAACAAGCAGCTATGGGTATTTTCCTTGTCCCTGTGCCCGCAAAGAACCGCCAGCACCTGCCTTTCAGCAAGGAGCACTCTTCAGCGGTGGATCGTCTTTGGGGATTTCGGCAGGACGGTCGCCCGCTGGAGAGGTATGTGGAGGAATTTTCTGAGCTTGCTTACTTGGTGAACTGGCCAGATGCCCCACTTAACTCTTGTTTTCTGGCGGGTATAGACGAGGACACGATTCGCTTTAGTAAACCTGCATGTTTTTTTTCCCTAGTCGAGAATATTAATCTGATTCTCTTTCTAAATGGTTCTGATTTTGAGATTGAAGAGGTTCAAAAAGAATCGTGTTCTCCTCGTCCAGTCCCCTCAGAAACACAAGCGGCCTGGCCAGTTCGCCAACCGCCAGTTTCCCCCACATACTCCTCCAGTGGGTATTCCCCTGGTGTCCTGCCTGACCAAAAACCCAAGCCACCCAAAAATAGATCCACTGCGAAGACCAGACGGCCAAAGAAAGTGGCCTCTGTCTCATCCAAGTCTCCAGTGAATTCTGCCACCGAGCAGTCCAAGTCCCCAGTGAATTCTGCCACCGAGCAGTCCAAGTCTCCAGTGAATTCTGCCGCCGAGCAGTCCAAGTCTCCAGTGAATTCTGCCGCCGAGCTGTCCAAGTCCCCAGTGAATTCTGCCACCGAGCAGCCCAAGTCTCCAGTGAATTCTGCCGCCGAGCAGTCCAAGTCTCCAGTGAATTCTGCCGCCGAGCTGTCCAAGTCCCCAGTGAATTCTGCCACCGAGCAGCCCAAGTCTCCAGTGAATTCTGCCGCCGAGCAGTCCAAGTC
>RJVU01039986.1:17206-32764 GCA_003731715.1 Anabarilius grahami | reverse complement strand
TGAGGACGCGCCTGCCGGGGAGGGGGAGGTAATGTTACAACCACGCCTGTTTGGCTGGAAGAAAGAGAAATATCTCCCAAACTTGCACCTGTCATCTTGGAGCAAGCAATACAAGGATCTGTAAAAAGTGATCTGATTGAGAACTTTTTGAAGCATGTCTCAGAAAATGAGTGTGTCGTGTTAGAGAGCTGCATAACATACTTCTGTAGTGCGGACCAGGAGGAATTACTCGATCTTAGACAAGTAGAGTTGTAGGAAAATTCAAACAGAAGAAAACTTCAAGTAAACTTTGCAAGAATGGCACACAAGACTCATTTAAGGGCCTGCTTGTGTTCTTGAACAGCGGACGAGCGTTGGACCTCTAAGTAAACTGAAGATGTGTATTGTGCACTACAACCAACAGTGAGGAAAACTGTGATCTCTCAAATTCACTGAAATCATGAATACACACCAAAATGACGTAATCCTTGTGTCTGTGTGTAGTCTGTGTGCTATAAATACACGCACAGAAGCTTTACACTACCCCATAGACTTATGGGAAGATGTAGTCCCAAACCCATACATCACCCTATTACATCATTCTCTAGTGTGGATGAATGGTGCCTATATCTGACATTACATACTGAGATAGATCATTATTAGTCAGGAAACTGTTTTTGGAAATGGGCAATATTCCAAGAAACCAGACCTTGATCTTTACTTCCCTACCCAAAGGTATTGTATTTACGTTAAGTGAGATTGTGTAGCCTACACTCTGTTTTATTGACGTCTTTCCCCTGTTGAAACACTCATTTACGATTACATGAGACATAATTAATTTTATAATTGATAAGTTGTACTGTATTGTTCGACATACCTTCTGATGTTCACTCATATTTATTTTGAGCTGTAACCAGTAGTAAAGAGGAGATGAGATGATCGGTTCACGTGTGCTTGATCCGCGCTACAGCGATCTCTCATACTATATTAAAGACAGACAACATGACATTTATTGTTTGAATTTCATCATCAAATCAACAAAAGTGAGACTTTGCTCCATATAAAAAAAAATGCACAAAGCTTTTTGCGATTATTGGATGGCTGACGAGCTACAAATATTTAGTGAATTTGTTCACGTTGCACATCAATAGACCTAAAAGATTTTAGATTTAAGAAACCATATCATTACCTATTAAAATTTAGAAAATAATGTCAATCCAGAGCTAGTCCACATAGCTGATAAGTTTAACTGTTTTAGCCATAGACTGTAAAAAAAGATGGACGACGCGACTCCGCTTTCTTCCATTGTAATGAACTGAATTTAAAATGTACGACGATGGCCGTTGACATGTTATGCAAAAACGTCAGTTTGGAGCCTGGGCATGTGCAGAAGGAATCGTCAGTGGAGCCCGGAGGCGGAGTCGCGGTATCAGACGAATGCATCATCATTGATGTATTTTAAATAGGCTATATAAATTATACACAATTTGAAATTCTACCTATAAAATAATAGGCTATTCTGTTTCTAGAGCAATATTTTTGAAACAGCAAATAAAAAAAATAAAAAGATAAACTCAATATAATATGCCACTAGAAACAACTCTAAAATGTCAGAAACGGTCCTGCCATTTTAAATAAAGGGTTGAACTAACGTTACAGGAGATCGACTGCTGTAGACAGTGCTCTATAATTAATTAGAGTTGGCTATCATTGGTTTTGTGCTGCTAATTATTATTTTATACCCATAAAAATAATTAGTAACTGCCAGATAACGATCACCTGCTTTTGGCTAACGTTAGGCGTGTTATCTTAACTAAATCGGCAAAAAGAAATGCATGGAGAGACTTCTGTTCAAATATTGGTAGAGAAACTGACCTAGGTGAGGTATGGAATATGGTTAAGAAAATGTGTGGGAAAAGAGTTTATAAAACAATTCCAGTACTTTCGAACGGGGATGAAATTGCTGTTACAGAAAAGGAAAAAGCTGATTTACTAGGCAAGGTATTTTCAGGAATACATAGTGGTAGTCACTGATTTACATAAGGGAAAGAAAGTAGAAATGTTAAGTGGAAATAGGCAGTTGCTTATTAAAAAGAAAGATGAAAATTCCCCTATGGATTTAGAATTTAATATGATAGAACTAAAAAGAGCCATTATAGGAACAAAAAATTCAACTCCAGGACAAGATCAGCTGAGTAATATAATGTTTCATAATCTGCCAGAAGAGGTAATAAAGATCATTCTAGAACTTTTCAACAAAATTTGGCGAGAAGGTGAAAAGAGCAATTATTATGCCAATTCAAAAACCAGGGAAGGATCCTGGAAGTCCTGAAAACTATAGGCCAATTGCGTTAACGTTTCATCTTTGCAAATGGATGAAGAAAATGATAGTATTTTCTAGAAAAAACAGGGATAATTAATAGAAATCAATGTGGTTTTCGAAAAGGTAGGTCAACTACAGATGCTTTAATTAAAGGAACACTCCACTTTTTTTGAAAATAGGCTAATTTTCCAACTCCCCTAGAGTTAATCAGTTGAGTTTTACCGTTTTCGAATCCATTCAGCCGATCTCCGGGTCTGGCGGTACCACTTTTAGCATAGCTTAGCATAGTTCATTGAATCTGATTAGACCGTTAGCATCTCGCTTAAAAATGACCAAAGAGTTTCGATATTTCTCCTATTTAAAACTTGACTCTTCTGTAGTTACATAGTAACTGCAGCAGGCGCAATGATATTACGCAGCGTCTGTGACCCCCTGTTTGCACAAGCAGCGTGCCTTGCAACCATAAAGACATCTGTGAGAGACACTGTGTAATATCATTGCTCCTGCTGCACCCATGGTACGGCAGCAAAGTTCCTTGATTATTATGCCAGAATGAGAGTATAGTTCCTAGCCATATTGGCCTTGAAAATCGCAACTTTTCATTTTCCGTCGGTCTTAGTACACGATGTAACTACAGAAGAGTCAAGTTTTAAATAGGAAAAATATCCAAACTCTTTGGTCATTTTTGAGCGAGATGCTAACGGTCTAATCAGATTCAATAAACTATGCTAAGCTATGCTAAAAGTGGTAACGCCAGACCCGGAGATCGGCTGAATGGATTCAAAAAACGGTAAAACTCAACTGTTTAACTCTAGGGGAGTTGGAAAATGAGCCCATTTTCAAAAAAAGTGGAGTGTTCCTTTAAAATAAGCAATGAAATGGAAAAGACAATTAGTATGAAGGAAATAATGATGATTTCAGTGTATTTCGATATAGAAAAAGCATACGATACCATGTGGAGAGAAGGGTTATTAATAAAGATGAATAATCTAGGAATAAGTGGAAGACTTTGTATTTTGTAATGAATAATCTGAGAACAGTCATGTATACTCGTTCGACAGAGACGACATGATTTTGGATATACTGTGAAGCTTTTATATGGAGCTGGTGAGTAACTTTTTGCGAACTCATGTATAAGTTAATAATTAATATTGGATTATTAAGCAAATTAATATTTATTTCTGTGTCTCTGTGTGTGTGTGTGTTTGTGTGTGTGTGTGTCTTCATGATCCAGAAGTTTTGGAAATGAATATCATCTAACACATGATCTTCAGAGGAAGTGAGTATTCATGACATATTAACATTATAATACTGTAAATGATACTATGCCCTTATGTGAATAATAATAACTTCACTTTGTCCTCAGCTAAAATGATTTGCCAGGGAACAAATAATAGATTCATGAGACCAAAGATGGCCCGTTACAAAAGACAAATTATAACCACAGAGACATCTGAGCCAGCAACAAACTTCAGAAGGACTAGCCGAGGTACAGCTGCTCTCGGCTGGGTACATGAGCGCTGAGTGCCCGGTGATCGTCTGGATCTCACAACTCCGACAATGTCTGATCAAATTTTCAAATAGGTGCTATCTTTATCAATAAACCACAAATTTGAGCTTTAATCCAGTACATTCTCGCCTGAAAACTCTTAAAACTAAATATCATGACATAATAATGGTAATATGTTTAAATTACGTGGGTTTTCTCCTTTACTATTGACGCTTGCTGGTTAGTGCGAGAAGCATATAGCTATATAAGTGTAATGAGTAAAATCAAAAACATACAAAAGGTCCATGACTGCTTCAGAACTGACAGACACATAAAGAGTTCCTCCTCCAAATCTCCAAGAGTCAGCTGGATCCTTAAAAAAAAAAGTAAGAAAAAAAAAAGAAATTGATTCACTGAAAAATACTTAAAAGGACTCAATTTTTGTACCTTTCCTTTAAACAACATTTGACATTTATAAGACATTGTGGCTATATGAACAGCAATGAGGATTCAGAACAATGGATGCATTTTTCCAGATGTATCATAGTGATTTTTAATTTGTCTTTTGTAACGGGCCATCTTTGGTCTCATGAATCTATTATTTGTTCCCTGGCAAATTACATTTACATTTATGCATTTGGCAGACGCTTTTATCCAAAGCGACTTACATTGCATTATCCTATACATTTGTATCGGAGTATGTGCAATCCCTGGGATCGAACCCATGACCTTGGCATTGCTAGTGCCATGCTCTAACCACTGAGCTACAGGAAAGCTCATTTTAGCTGAGGACAAAGTGAAGTTTCATAACTTTATATATTTAGGCTTTATATATTTACTGTTGTAGCCTACTAAAGCGCTGACTTTGTACGTTTGACTGAATTGTTTGCTCTATTTCTTATTTTATAGCATCTTATACGTTTATAATGCTATTATCGATCATTAAAACTGACATTTAACAAAAAAAGACAGCTGTGTTTTGTTGTATTTCATTTTATTACAGTGAAGATGATCAGAGTATGCACATTTTGCCTGAACCACATATTAATATGTTTAATGTTTTTGAAATATAAACGAAAAGAGGCAGAGTGGTGTGTTATAACATATTTCATTTTATTGTTGCCTAAAATATACTGTACATACAGAGATAACCAGAGAAGCCAGAGCGAGCTGAGTGACATTATCAAGTACGATGCTGTCCCATTTGCAGAATCACCGGACCTGCGTCCTCCCGTCCTCGGGAGTCCATTCTCCTGAGTCGAACTTGCCAAGTCCGAACTACCAAGGATGCAAGTCCGAACTTTGCAAACTTGGTATTGAGAAACGCCCTAAGAGACTCTATAACATCTCACTGTTACTGATTTATCATGAGCTCAAAGCATTTTGGGTAGAATCTCTCTACAGTCTGTTCTGATTCATTAACACAGTTTCACTGATCCTTTATAACCAACATTAAACCCAGGATAGAGCGGTTGAGTGAATGTGGTCTGGACTGTGTGGATGAGGATCATTGTGTCTCCAGAGACGCTGTAGAAGGACAGAGTTCCTGCACTGTGATCCACATACACTCCTATTCTCCTGCTGATGGACTTTACTGGGAGTTTAGTCTCTATACTTTTGTGACTGAATGAGGAACTGGAGGAAGAGCAGATCAAACTCCAGGACTGATCATTATATCCAAACACACACTCATCACCCCGTCCCTTCCTTCTGATGCTCTTATATGACACTGATATATCCACATCACCTCTCCACTCAATCTCCCAGTAACAGCGTCGATCACACACACTCTCTCTACACAACACCTGACACACATCAAATCTGTCTGGATGATCAGGATACAACTGGACTTTGCCAGTGTCAGTAATCACTCTGTTATTCTCAGACAGACGGAGGCGTTTATGTGCTGTGTTCAGATCCAGAGTGAACTGATGGGAATCTGATGGAGATAAAACACATCAGAATCAGGAATTATGAATCTGATATCCTGTACAAATCATCAATATCATTATCCAACATTTTCGAAATGCCTTCCCTGAGTATTAATGTTGGTTATTATTCTGTGTTTATTATAATTAGACCTATTATTATATTAACACCATTCATATGTTTGGGGTCAGAACAATTGTTTTTAAAAGAAACTGATACTTTAATTCAGCGAGGATCCATTAAGTCAACAATAAGTGTAACTGGACAAAAAAAGTTTGTAGAAAATTTTAAGTTGGCTTGGAAACGCCTAGCCAGATAGACTAGCCAGTCTATGGAATTTTTCTGGGATTTGATCAGCAGTTTTAGGAAAACTAAGTCAGATCAGTTTGAAAAGACTTAGCAACTCGACTCTCGGAGAACAGTCTGAAAATCTAGTCTGAGTTTAGTGGATGTAGATTGAAAGCTCTAGGAGGAGTAGCATTTAGAAATTTAGTGTCAGAAGAAGAAAAATGAAAAGCTTAAGTAGCAGATCAGTTAGTTTTTAACTTTTTCAAGCCAAATTAATAATTGGATTTACAAAGTTTTCAGCTTGTTCTTACGTTCCTGAAACTCTTGAAAGCTTTTTTACTTCTGTGATTTTACCTCTAAATCTTGGATGAATGTTTGTAATTGGCTTTCAGTAAAAATCATATTTATTCCTTAAGCCCAAAGTATACTTCGGCCTTCCGCGTTCGTGCACCGTCTGCATGACGTAATTTTCATCATCTGGAGGGCTTGCGGATGTCCGCACACCCCGTTCACATGCAGCCCAAATTTCGAGACCACGCAGATGGTGCGCGTGCAACAGCGCATGTGCAAGCAGGACAGAAGAGTCCACTAGGTGGCAATACGCACAGTACTGAGCACAACGTGCAGTCGTCGAAGAAGAGTGTGGAAAGAGCGATTCAAAAACAACACGCTTGAAACAGTTGAAAAAATAATTAAATTTTAAAATATACTCAAATAGAAAATAGTTCTTTAAAATCATAGGGATATTTCACAATATTACTGTATTTTTGATCAAATAAGTGCAGTCAATGTTCAATATATCAGCAGTATCTCAGAACAGTTTACCAGATCATCATGCAAATCATCATTTACATGATTGAAGGGGTGGATTCTGGAATCCACTGCCGCTCCCAATATATACCTTTTAAGTTATTAATTAACATTTATCTTTCTAAATATTAACATTTATCTTTCTAAAGATTAAATTATTTGAATTACTTATTCAACGTATGTTACAGTATTTATTTTTCTTTTCAAACACTAGAAAATAATTTTGAATTTTGTCTGTACCTTTCACTGAGAGAAAAGAACATGTTATCAGTATGTTTTGGGAAAGTTTCCTGCTCAGTGCAGAGCTCAGATAAACTTCAACCTTGACAAAGCTGCCAATCATGTGTATCTGCATGTGCACTAAGTGTTCTGTGCAGGTCCTTTGTACTGGTGGACAACTGGCACTGTGCTTGAGACCAGCAGACGCCATGTCATGACCCCAAAAGGACATCCAGTACCTAAATCCAGGGTCCCCTCGTCAGCATCCTGACGAATGGAGATATTCTTCTGACTATCTGTCCGTGTGTGGAAGATTACCAAATTTGTCTATTTTTCTTAGCCAATCAGAATAATTTTTACCTAAGTAATGACGTAGTTAGTGATGAAACTGCAAACTGTTCTTCAATAAAATTTTCTTCAATTTATTATTTATTTAAAAACTATGACTCCGGGTCTTCATTCATCATACCTGGTCTTGTAAAATTCCCCTACATGATCAACTATCAAACTCTTCTGTCATGTTTTCTTTCTCCTTCTACAGGAAGAACATGAACACACTCAGTGAGTTTTTCTTAGTGACTTACATTGTAGGAAGTCGTTCCTGGTCCTGGGAACAATGTTGGTGAAAGTGACTGTGGAAATCAACAGACATGAAGAGTGTGATTATCACATCAAGACAGAATTATCCCTGCATCCGTTCCTAAGACATTTCTTATATGATCTTCTACATGATAGGAGATGATGGAGGATCATTTCTGAGAGCAGATGAATCTCCAGGACTTTACCTCTGTCAGAGATCTTCTTGAGCTCCTCTTTGCAGAAATCCTCCAGTTTGTCTCTCAGCTGACGGACAGATTCTCTCACAACATCAAAAGAGGAGAGAGAACTGAAGGGATCGTCATTTACGTCTGTAGATTCAGGAGGAGCTGAAAGAGACTGGAAACTCTACAGAAAACAGAAATCAAAGATCATCACCTCCACACTTCAGCCAATAACCTGCACTACTGTCAGATTTGAGCAGCTCTTGTTGATCTTTAGTAACTCTCCTCAATCCAGCAAGTTTTGAGCTGTTGTTGTCTGGAAGCTCAATATATCTCAATATAAGATTTCCAGAGCTGAACTGCATTTGTAAGTGCGTCTCTTTCAAAAGAAGATGATCAGATGAGAGTCTGACTGATGATGATATAATAACTGAACACACAGATCAACACTTCAGTCAACGGCTCATTCTGCTCTCATGAAATGTTTCTCTGTGAGTCTCTTGCTCAAGTCCACTATGATCCTGTTCTTCTAGATCTCTGTTACCTGCAGGAAATGGATGTGATCCTGTGTGTGTAAAAGCTGCTCCAGCTCAGCGTCTCTCCTCCTCAGATCATTGATCTCCTGCTCCAGTCGCTCCAGTCGTCCTTCAGCTCGACTCACTGCAGTCTTTTCCTGATCTCTGATCCGCTGTGTGGCCTCAGAGCGGCTTCTCTCAATGGAGCGGATGAGCTCAGTGAAGATCCTCTCACTGTCCTCCACTGCTGTCTGTGCAGAGCGCTGTTAGGACAAACATCACAATCACACAGTGGCTTCAGTGAGTCCTGACTGAGACTTCTCAAACTTCTCTTCTTCTCCAGACTCACCTTATGAGACTCAACAGCCTCTCTCAGCTGCTGAAGATCTTTCTCTCTCTGCTGGATCCTCTGCTGGAACCACCTCTGCGTCTCCTTCAGCTGGTGCTAAAGGACAAACCAATGACAGGAGAAACATCACATAAATCATCAAGTAAACAGATATGAATCCAGTATCAGTGAAGTGGTGAGATTGAGGGGTTAAAGATCTTGTATGGTAAGATTAGGGTCATTAATAAGTGCCAGCAATATTTCATCAATGTCTAGTGTTATACAGATAGTTCACCCAGAAATGTAAATTCTTTCATGGTTTACTCATCCTCATGTCTTTCCAAACCTTTCCAAAAAAGAAATACACGAAAGAAGATATTAATTTATCAAAGATACTCTTCTGTTTCTATACCTTTCCAAATCAAATATGATGACACGTCAATAACCTCAAACCTCACTGGCTCATTCATGTCACGTGACTAAACATGGCACCATATTATTTGTGGGTGTTTCTCAAATGGAAGGCTGCATACACTATATTGCCAAAAGTTTTGGGACGCCTGCCTTTACGTGCACATGAACTTTAATGACATCCCATTCTTAATCCGTAGGGTTTAATATGGAGTTGGCCCACCCTTTGCAGCTATAACAGCCTCAACTCTTCTGGGAAGGCTTTCCACAAGGTTTAGGAGTGTGTTTATGGGAATTTTTGACCATTCTTCTGTAAGCGCATTTGTGAGGTCAGGCATGATGTTGGACGAGAAGGCCTGGCTCACAGTCTCCGCTCTAATTCATCCCAAAGGTGGTCTATCAGGTTGAGGTCAGAACTCTGTGCAGAGCAGTCAAGTTCCTCCACACCAAACTCGCTCATCCATGTCTTTATGGACCTTGCTTTGTGCACTGGTGCTCAGTCATGTTGGAACAGGAAGGGGCCATCCCCAAACTGTTCCCACAAAGTTGGGAGCATGAAATTGTCCAAAATGTCTTGGTATGCTGAAGCATTAAGTGTTCCTTTCACTGGAACTAAGAGGCTAACCCCTGAAAAACAACCCCACACCATGATCCCCCTCCACCAAACTTTACACTTGGCACAATGCAGTCCAAGCAGTCCATCAGATTGCCAGACAGAGAAGCGTGATTCGTCACTCCAGAGAACACATCTCCACTGTTATAGAGTCCAGTGGCGGCGTGTTTTACACCACTGCATCCGACGCTTTGCATTGCACTTGGTGATGTAAGGCTTGGATGCAGCTGCTCGGCCATGGAAACCCATTCCATGAAGCTCTCTACACACTGTTCTTGAGCTAATCTGAAGGCCACACAAAGTTTGGAGGTCTGTAGCTATTGACTCTGCGGAAAGTTGGTGACTTCTGCGCACTGTGAGCCTCAGCATGCGCTGACCCTGCTCTGTGATTTTACGTGGCCTACCACTTCGTGGCTGAGTTGCTGTTGTTCCCAATTGTTTCCACTTTGTTATGATTCCACTAGCAGTTGACCGTGGAATATTTAGTAGTGAGGAAATTTCATGAATGGACTTATTGCACAGGTGGCAACCTATCCTGGTACCACGCTTGAATTCACTGAGCTCCTGAGAGCGACCCATTCTTTCACAAATGTTTGTAGAAGCAGTCTGCATGCCAAGGTGCTTGATTTTATACACCTGTGGTCATGGAAGTGATTGGAACACCTGAATTCAATGATTTGGAGGAGTGTCCCAATACTTTTGGCAATATAGTGTATCTCAGATGCCATGTCATCAAAAGTCGCTGAAGGCCATCTCAATTTGAAGGATCCTTGGAAGGCAGCCTTCTTTTAGCATCCTTCAGTCGACCTGTTTTGAAGGATGCATCGGATATATCCTCTGGTGCCTTAAATCACCCACAATCCTTTGCACATATTCCAATTCACGAAAATAAATGGATGGAAAATGAGTTGGTGCTGAGCTTGTCTGAGTTTATTATGAAATGTAAGACAAAAACAATAGATGTTATCTTTTATTTTGCTGTAAATTACTTACTTAACACTAAACTGCCAATAATGTACAGTAAGCCACTGGGAGACTGCAGACAGCTGTCATTCACTGTATTGCATTATTAAAAACCCAGTTAATATAAAGAATTGTAATACAAAGTATTTTTCCAAAATTAAATTTTAATAGTATTTTTGTGACATGACCACGGGGGCGGAAACATTTATGATGCAGCCATGCACGCCTACTAGACCGTCTTATTCTATCGTTTAATTGCTGAGGAGGACACTAGTCTACAAGCCTCAGAAGCACTGGACTAGGAAGGTGTCTGAATATTTTCATACAATATACAGTAAACAATTTTAGAAGTAGTATTATGAACCTGTGGAAGTAATTGTTATAAAAGCCAGATGCATTTGAGAGCTCACTAGCCGCTTTTCCACTGTCGCGCTTTTCCTTGTGGCCCACTAACAGAAGCTGTAAAATCACATGATTACATCAAATCAACAGGTGGCTGTGAAGATCAAAGAGTTATTAAATTACTGTCCAGATGTGTATGTCACGTGGGGATACCTTATCTCTAGGGATGAGCAAGTGTCCTTGAGAGATGCTGAGTAAGGCCCAATTAAAGACTATTTTTTGAAAATTGGCAGGATTCCACAATTAGATGAAAGACAAGGGGAGTGGAATTCAATGTTGGGAAGCAGGTGTGGCGATTGAGCTGTATTATCATTGGTTAACAGCTGATGAGAAAAAGGTATAAAGATGGAGACTCGAACAAAGATATATTCAGATGTCCTGCAGGCATCTCGGCTTTGTTAATTTGCTCGATAAAGACTAATTTTGACTTCTGGAACTCCGTAACTCTTGAGCTTCATTTGCAAGAAAGAGATGACTTTTTTCCACAACAAAGGATGCAGTCTCAGTAGGATGCAGCCTTCCATTTGAGAAACACCCCTAGCGTTTGGTTCGGACCAAAAAGAAGAAAAAACAACATCTAATCCTGGTCCAATTAGCGTTCAGATTGGCAGTTTTATCACCGAACCAAAATATACCAAACCCAAAGGCATAGGGATACGTTCACAACCTGATTGGTCGGATTTTATGACGTATTACCTATTTTGAGACAGAACTTACCGAACATCCAAAACAATGCTGTGTGCTGAGATAAATGCGCTTGTTGTGTGTGTGTGTAGCCAGCATATGATGGTATTTTGGCCAGCTGGGAACCCGCGAAGAGCTTCTAAAATGTGTAAAGTAGTCAAAACAGTGGCGGGAATCCCTCCGTCACACACAAACGATCTGCTGCGTGGAGAATTCATATAGCATTCGAACCGCACCAGAGTTCCTTTGGAAGCGGACCAAGACCCATCTTTTCAGCGGTCTCGGTCCGCTTGTTTGGTGCGCACCAGGATTCGGATGGCAGCATTAACATAACACGTTCAAATGAACCGCACTAACAGAGCAATCGCAGAGTTCGTTTTAATCGAACCAAACATGACAAGTGTGAACACACCCTTAGACTACCCCCTTGGAGTTGTAGGGGTTTCTTAAATGCTACCTTAATGACCTTTTTGAGGATTTAAACTTTTGGTTCCTATTGACTTTCAATATATGGGCCGATGAGACATTCCTTAAAATACCTTATTTAGTGTTCCTAAAAAAAAAAAGAAAGTTTGAAATAACACGAGTAACAGTGGTGGACAGTAACGAAGTAGTATTTTTCAAGTATCTGTAATTTATTCGAGTATTTTTATTTTGAGCATTTTTTACTTTTACTTCACTACATTCAAAAGCATAAGATCGTACTTTTTACTCCACTAAATTTATAAAACATATCGCTACTCCTTATTTAAAAAAATCGCCACATGCTCAGAGACACAAAAGCGGTGTCCAATTCGTGCACGAACTGATTCTTTTCAATCATCCTGTTAAATCAAATCGGTTCACAAATCACATCAACAATTCATTCGCAAATTAGACTGATCGTATTGCAGCTGTTCTCTAGTCAACAACTCACCAATTCAATGATCCGTTCAGAGCGACTCTCCAGTGAATGAATTTACAAGTCTGACTGAAAATTAGCCAAGAACTGGGGGATACTCTGAGTGCGCGCAACTGATGGCGAAAAGTAAGTTAGCCTACTAATGTTGAATTTTAGGATGAGTTATTGTAACTGAAAATCATATTTAAGTCAGTTGTTTTTGAACTAAATCTGCTGTAAAGGGCGATCTGTTTAAGCCCACGGAAATACTTTAATGCAACATGTCCACATCAATGTGTCTACAGATCGCAATCTTGATTCAATCAGATCAAATTACATTTGAAAACTTGCCGCTTCAAATAACGGTTGTATCAGCATCGTTACAACACTAGGAGGCGACAAGTGACTGTTAAGATGTATTTGACATTAAATGATTCATTCAAAAGATTTGTTCAAAAACATTGACTCATCCAGTAATGAAACAAGTGAAGTAGTTATGAGTGAGTCATTAAATCATTCATTCAAACTAATTTTATTAAATTAAATATTTTTTAAATAGACTGCAGCAATTAATATTTTGTCCTCTAGTAATTAATTATATGCAATTTTGTTTAGTTGTCTATTCGGAATCATGGGAATCTTGNNNNGATTATTATTTGAATGAAACAAATAAAAATCTTGATTCTCATTTTATTCTTATTCTCATTTACAAATTAAAATAACACATGCATGTTCATCTTCTCCGCTGCTGCAGCAATTTCTTAGAATGTTATGTATTTAGCCCTATATGTTTCGTCTGTTTTTATAATGTTTGTCAACAGACATTACATATTATGTATCTGCATACACTAATTTTCAATCCATACTGACTAGTGCTTGATATCTGACAATTCATCATCATTCATAATTATTTTGATCAATAGGATTATATAAAATATATAATATAAAATTAAATTATATAAGTGGCCTATATAAAATTACAAAATAAACATTCATCAATCAGTACTTTTTTACTCAAGTACATTAAAAATCAAGTACTATTGTACTTTTACTCAAGTAAAATTGAAAAGGAGCACTAAATACTTTCACTTGAGTCATATTTTATGATACGTATCTATATTTTTACTCAAGTACTTGATTTGTGTACGTCGTCCACCACTGACGAGTAAATTATAAATTTTTTTTTTTTTTTGGGTGAACTGCTTGTTTATGCTTGTAAATGATCATAATGGGACCTCTTTAAGTTCATACCTGTTTCTCTGTCCTCTGTGCTGCAGCTGTTACAGTGTCGTGGTTTTTATGTTCATCTATACACAACACACATATACACTTCTGATCAGTGCGGCAGAACACCTCAAGGATCTTGTCATGTTTCTGGCAGATCATCTCCTGCAGTCGTCCAGTGGCATCAGTCACTTTATGTGGCTTACGTGAGTGAAATTCCTCATGACGGTCAAAATGAGTTTGGCAGTAAGACTCCAGACACACCAGACAGGACTTGACGGCTTTGTGTTTTCTTCTAGTACAGACGTCACACTGCACATCTCCAGCTCCAGCGTAACTGTCAGCAGGAAGTTTAGTGTTCTTCAGTTTCTCCACCACTTCAGCCAGCATGGTGTTTTTAGCTAAAGCAGGTCTTGAACTGAAGGTCTGTCTGCACTGAGGGCAGCTGTAAACTCTCTTCTGATCCTCCTGATCCCAGCAGTCTGTAATACAGCTCTTACAGTAACTGTGTCCACAGGGAATGGCCACTGGATCCTTCAGGAGATCCAGACACACTGGACACAGGAACTGATCCTGATCCACATATATTCTGGCTTCTGCCATTTTACAGCTCAACTACACTTCACTTTCTCTTTTCCTGAACTCATGCTATTCCAGTTTCCTGATTCTTTTTGAGTGACGTGTGCAAAACAGGTTTAAAGGTCACAGATAATAAAACATCCACTAGATGTCAGCCTACTTCAACAGACACTGAAAGAATATATATAATAGAGAAGCAGACAACACAGCTAAAAACCACAGCAATACTGCATCCTAATCACTGCACTGGTACTGCAGGACTGAAAACTGTGTCCAGATTTACAGTTCCTTCATTCCCCATGAAAGTTTTAATTATGTAAAATCAAGTCAACTTACCTTTTTTATATAGCACTTTTTACAATACAGATTGTTTCAAAGCAGCTTTAGATTGATAACGGGAAAATTATGCAACAAGGTTCATTTCAGCTGTACAGAAGCTCTTGAAGAATAAAATGTCACTGTCCAGCTTTAGTAAGTTCATTGTTAATTCATTTCCATTCTAAAAAGCATTCGTTAATTTAAAATAACTAATTTAGTTCATTTATCTATACTGGAAACAAGACAAAAATACTAAGTAAGAAAGAAAAAAAGAAATTTGCAGTGTGAATGCACGGATTCGCAAGCTGTTTGACTAAGGCAGAAAAACTTAATTGTATGCTGTTAAAGTATATCTAGCAGAGTCCTGCACGGGTCCATTTTTGGAGACCCGCCCCCGCCCATACCCGCAAAGTTCAGCACCAGATCCGACCCGTCACCCGTGATAATATCAAAATTAAATCCGCACCCGCCAAGACCCGTTAATATTTGGCCCGTTACCCGACCTGTGCCCGCGATAAATCACACATGCTAAAATCATTCCAATTAAAGTGCTTTATTTTTTAAAAGTTAAAGTTCCCTTTCGAAGGGAACTCCACTCTGCGTTTGCAGTAAACGCATTGGGGAACGCCACGTGACCCAGGTGTCTGAAAGCACTATCCAAAAACTCCAATTCCTATTGGCCGGCGACAGCCTATGACGTCATACGGCGCGACCCGGAAGTATAAAGGAGCGCCTGGAGAGACAGCCAGCATCTCATCGTCTTTCGGTCCTGTTCTGTCTGATTGCATCTATACCAACTCCGGTAGGGTTTTTTATATATACCTTACAAACGTTCATGAGAGT
>RJVU01039451.1:0-13322 GCA_003731715.1 Anabarilius grahami | reverse complement strand
GCAGTCGCTACAGATCCAACCCAATCCAAGTCAAAGCCTGTCCTGGAAATTATTATGTCTACAAATTTACCAGGCCAACTCTATCAATCCCAGCTCCTGTTTATTGTGCAGGTACATTCATTCATCTTTATATTTGACATGATTATCATGAATTGCATTGAAGGATTATGTTCTTATATTATAATATTTTTAGTAATTATTAAATATAATTGTTGCCAAGACTGTATGACGTAGGCTGACAATACTTTTGAGAAACACAGTCCAGCGTTGTGCCCAAAATTGCATACTGAGTAGCTTCTACATTAGAATTTGAACTTATTTTGCCACTGTTAAAAAAGTGTTCTGTATAGTATGAATATGGGTAGAATGAATGAAATTTGGACGTACTACAGTTGCCATGTTGTTACGGTCACGTGACCTACCCGCGTCACGTGTCGCTTCACTGCCATTCATAAATCCTCTCCCATGGCATCACGGGATAGTAAAGTGTCCATCGAATGCATACTTCAGAATCTCGGCAGTAGATTAGTAGTAGTACAGTAGGTCATCCAGGTACTTCTTGGCTACTGTTTTTCGAATACTATGTTTTTTTGACATTCTACTGTGTTGGTGCAATATTTTCCACATACTATATTGTAGGGAAGCATTTGATTTCAGACGCAGCACAGGTATATGCATGTAAATAATGAGATGCTAATTATGAACAGGTGAAATGGGCAGAGTAACAGGTGGGGCAATCCACAATAGAAAGCAGAACAGTAATACCAGACTTCACCTGCTGGTCAGAGCAGGAACAGGAAAACCATCTGGAGATGATGATAGATGTGACGGTTATAATCACATTTTTAAGCAAATTGTTTTCCCAGCAAACACACAATGACTGTTAAAAGAATTCTTTATTTTCATTTTATCATTAAGCATTTACTTTTAAGTTTCATGTAGAAGCTTTTATCCAAAGCCACTTTAGTGCTATGATTATACCACTCTTAATGAATATTGTAGAAATATGCAGCAAAACCAATTCTCTGGATATGATGACACCTGTGTTGAATGGCGTGGCTGGTATCGGCTGTATTTGAATGGAGAAAGTGCCCAGATGTCTGAGTGGCGTGTGAGTTATATGGGATGTGGTGGAGAAACTGGGCTAGGGTTGGGAATCGTAAGAAATGTTCCGGTTCTGGTTACGATTCTGCCTAACGATTCTGGTTCTGCACAATACTCAGTCCTTTTTGTGTTTTTTTTATTCAGTATTTGTAAAATGAGTTTAACAGCCTGCTACAAATTCGGTAACACTTTACAATAAGGTTCATTAGTTAATGTTAGTTATCTATATTAAAGGGGGCCTATTATGCAAAAATCACTTTGATTGGTGTTTGGACATAAATGTGTGTTGGCAGTGTGTGTACACAACCACCATATAGTGATAAAAATCCACCCACTCCTTTTTTTGTTTTTTTTTTTAAATCCATGAATCATAAGCAGTGTCTCCCAATGACCTGTTTTTAGCTATGGTGCTAATGTGACGTCATATTAGCCACAGGCCCCACCCACGACCGCTGACTGACAGTCCTGCATTGCCATAGTTTCCGCCCTCAGCGAGCTGTTCGCTGTCCGCCATTTTCTCTGCGCTCGAGCAGCTGTAGCGACAACAATTTCTGGTAAGTAATTGAGATGCTTTGTTGTTGGATGTAAGAGTGAACATAAGTCTTCATTTACTGACATCTGAGCCGTTGAACGCAGTGGATTAGTTTTATTTTTGAAGGGCATGTGCCACAGATCTAATAAACACGTGATTTCTGTAACATTGCCTGCTATTTACGTTCACAGACATAACTGTGTTCATGTGAACTGTGTGTGTTTTTGACAGAACCTTGTGTGTATTTGACAGTTTAAAGAAAACAAAAAATGAGAACGAGAAGTTACTCACGAGACTGTCTGTGTGCGTGTGCTTCAGATAAGTGCCCTCAGAAAACTATCCATTAGATGTTTAACCCATAATGGTCTCTTAATTGTTACCGATGATTTAGTCCCTTGGGGTTAGATCGACCCTAAACATTTACAGAGCGATTGCATAAGAAAATATACATTTTTTTTATATGATAAACTATATATCTTTTTTTTTATTTCTCATCTATGCATTTATGCTGCTTTTGTGGATATTTTGTATTTTTTTTTTTACCTATTTACTGTACAAATACTTAACCATGTCATAAATTGGCTTATGAAAAATTGATTTTTAATGAAAAAAAATCATTTTAATGATGAACTTAATTAAATCTAAATTGTATTTGGACATTGCTCTATGTGTTAGGGATAGAGTATTACCATCTACAGGTTTGTGGAAAAACTTTAGGAATTATAGTTAAAGAAAGAGTGTGCAATGACCACATATATCCAATAGAGGTCAATAGAGACTGTGTGTTTGTGTGTGTGTGTGTGTGTTTGTGTGTGTGTTTGTGTGTGTTTGTGTGTGTTTGTGTGTGTTTGTGTGCGTGTGTGTGCGTGTGTGTGTGTGCGTGTGCGTGTGTGTGCGTGTGTGTGCGTGTGTGTGTGTGTGTGTATGAGAGAACATTTGTTCCACTTTGTGTTTATAGACCTTTATTTACATGTAAAATTTTTCAGATTCATGCATGTTTTGTTGATTTTATTTGCCAATTTCTACTGAGATGCCCTCTGTTGCAGTCACGTGTGTGTGTTTGTTTATGTGTGTGTATGTGATAGAAAGTTAGTTCCACTTTGTGTTTATGGTCTAGGACCAGACCTTTATGGAAATGTAGAACATTTCAGATTTATTATGGATTTATTTATTTTTAGGACTAAATCGTGATTTTTATTTTTATTTTTTTTACACTCCTTTAAAAACAACCAAATCAAGCCCAGATTTTTTTTGTGCATGTTTAGATAGATTATTTAGGAAGATTCACAGAGTTTCATGTCCCTGAGATGAAGGGAACCCTTTTTAAAAATGAAGGAAACTGTCAGCGGGGTCAGATTGACCCCAAGAGCCGATTAAGGGTTAAACTGATGTAGCTTTAAAATGTGTGGAAATAATAAACTTTAATGATGAAAAAAGAACTATACTATCTGTGAAAGTGATCGCGATATAGATGATAATCAAAACCAAGCAGATAACTTGTTAATATTTGGCAGAGAATCCGATTGAGGCAGGAACTGTGATCATAGAGAGGGGGCGGGGCACAGCAGCTCATTTGCATTTAAAGGCACATGCACGAAAACAGCCTGTTCTTGACTGTAGTGAGAAATGGGTATTTACAACATGGATTTATAAATGATCTGTGAGGTATTTTAAGCTGAAACTTCACAGACACATTCTGAGGACACGAGACTTAAATTACATCTTGTAAAAATGGGCATAATAGGTCTCCTTTATCATGAATTAATAATGAACTGCATTTCTACAGCATTTATTAATCTTTATTGTTAATTTCAACATTTACTATTGCTTTATTAAAATCAAGAGTTGTATGTGTTAACATTAGATAAAGCACTGTGAAGTTACATGAACCAACTATGAACAGCTGTATTTTTATTAACTGAGGTTAACAAAGATTAATAAATACANTGTTAACATTAGATAAAGCACTGTGAAGTTACATGAACCAACTATGAACAGCTGTATTTTTATTAACTGAGGTTAACAAAGATTAATAAATACAGTAACAAATGTATTGCTCATGGTTAGTTCATGTTATGTTAACAAATGAACCTTATTGTAAAGTGTTACCACAAATTCAACACAAATAAGATGCTTGAACACACATGTAAGATCCAGTTGGATTCATAAAGACTTCACTTGTTTCTGCAAGAATGATTCAGTGGTAGATACATTTTTAACAGTAATTTGTAACAGTTTCTCAGATTTCACAACTCTGTATGCGAGCACATGGTAATAACAATTTTGGGTCACTCTGAAGTCTGTTCTTTATCAGAAAAAGCTTGCTTATTTGCACAGTTTGTAAGTTGTAGCCACTTCAGATCTGACAAAAAGCAAGAGAGATTTTTTTATGTACAATGTATTTAGCTGTGAATGTACAGACACCTTCTTGCCCCATTTTGGGATCAACTCCACACCACTGATAAGAATATGACTGTTAAAAATCATTGAATTTCCCATCATTGTAATTTTGGAACATAAAACTAATAGTCCATCAATTCTGCAAAACTACTTATCCTATAAGGTCACAGGCTGCTGGAGCATTTCGGGCCATAGATGGGGATAAGACTAAATTGTCTTCCATTTAAATACAGTATTTTATCAGTATTTTACAAAGATCTCTTTTGTCCATGACAGTTGTTTTCCAAAGCATCAGCAGTGATCCCTGCTACAACTATGAGTCTCTGGATCGTCCCTGGAGAGCCAACAATGAAAGTGGAGATAACGTTTGTGATAACTCTTTCTCCTGGAATGGCTGGTACCGGCTTTTCTACTATGGAATGGACATCCGGATGTCAGAGACCTGTATTAGTTCATACAGCTGTAACACATACATCAATCTGTGGCTCAGTGATCCTCACCCTCAGATAGAGGATGGAGTGGTGATCAGGGAGGTCTGTGGAGGGACTTATTGGGGAAGCTGCTGTGAATACAAGTCAAACCCCATCAGAGTGAAAGCGTGTCCAGGCAATTACTATGTCTATGAACTTGTCCATTCACAATTATGGTGTGCCGGGTACTGTACAGGTACCTTGCTTTTCTCATTTTCTTTCTCTCTTGCTCTCTCTTTGTCTTTCAAACATTTTACAATAATTTCAGTCATGTTTTTCCTTCTTTTTAGATGTTAGCACTATTTCACAGGTGGTTTCCACTGTAAGTCCAGATATATTCACTGGATCCAGCACCACATTGAGTAAGTTGTATATAAAATATATGAATGAATATATCAGTGTTTTAATTGCAAAATTAGCTTCTTTTTTTTTTTTTTCCCAATGAAAGTTCTGCATTATGGTTTAAATGGCAATTTATGAACATGAACTTGTAGCATCACTTTTACACAGTCGTGTATAAATGGTTTAAGAATCTCGTGATTATTACAGTGTTTGACTGGTTCACATTTGGACTTGTGAAGATCCTAATTGAAATGTAACTTTTGTTTTGATCTCATCATCTCTCACTAATAGATTATGACCCGTGCAATAACTACAACATACTGGATAACTACTGGAGAACACTCAATTATCAGTATATTGGTGAATCTTTAACTGTTCATGATGACACTCGTGTAGAATGGGATGGCTGGTATCGACTCTTCATTAATGGATCAAGTGCACAGATGCCTGAATGGTGTTTGCCTTACATGTCATGTGGAGGTTTGAGTTCTCTGTATCTTGATGGCTCTCATCCTCGGCTAGAAGATGGAGTTGTTACTCGTGAAATGAACGGCTCCCGTGGTGGTCAGTGCAGTCGCTACAGATCCAACCCAATCCAAGTCAAAGCCTGTCCTGGAAATGTTTATGTCTACAAATTTACCAGGCCAACTCTATCAATCCCAGCTCCTGTGTATTGTGCAGGTACAGTCATTCATCTTTATATTTGACATGATTATCGATGCATACTTCAGAATCTCGGCAGTAGATTAGTAGTAGTACAGTAGGTCATCCAGGTACTTCTTGGCTACTGTTTTTCGAATACTATGTTTTTTGACATTCTACTGTGTTGGTGCAATATTTTCCGCATACTATATTGTAAGGAAGCATTTGATTTCAGACGCAGCACAGGTATATGCATGTAAATAATGAGATGCTAATTATGAACAGGTGAAATGGGCAGAGTAACAGGTGGGGCAATCCACAATAGAAAGCAGAACAGTAATACCAGACTTCACCTGCTGGTCAGAGCAGGAACAGGAAAACCATCTGGAGATGATGATAGATGTGACGGTTATAATCACATTTTTAAGCAAATTGTTTTCCCAGCAAACACACAATGACTGTTAAAAGAATTCTTTATTTTCACTTTATCCATAAGCATTTACTTTTAAGTTTCATGTAGAAGCTTTTATCCAAAGCCACTTTAGTGCTATGATTATACCACTCTTAATGAATATTGTAGAAATATGCAGCAAAACCAATTCTCTGGATATGATGACACCTGTGTTGAATGGCGTGGCTGGTATCGGCTGTATTTGAATGGAGAAAGTGCCCAGATGTCTGAGTGGTGTGTGAGTTATATGGGATGTGGTGGAGAAACTGGGTTAGGGTTGTGAATCGTAAGAAATGTTCCGGTTCTGGTTCCGATTCTGGTTCCATTAAAATTATTAAACAACCAATAAAAAATAGTAGTATGGGAAAAAACGCACAATGCTCAAACAGTCCTTTTTGTGTTTTTTTTTTAATTCAGTATTTGTAAAATTAGTTTAACAGCCTGCTACAAATTCGGTAACGCTTTACAATAAGGTTCAATAGTTAATGTTAGTTATCTATATTAAAGGGGGCCTATTATGCAAAAATCACTTTGATTGGTGTTTGGACATAAATGTGTTGGCAGTGTGTGTACACAACCACCATATAGTGATAAAAATCCACCCACTCCTTTTTTTGTTTTTTTTTTTAAATCCATAAATCATAAGCAGTGTCTCCCAGTGACCTGTTTTTAGCTATGGTGCTAATGTGACGTCATATTAGCCACAGGCCCCACCCACGACCGCTGACTGACAGTCCTGCATTGCCATAGTTTCCGCCCTCAGCGAGCTGTTCGCTGTCCGCCTTTTTCTCTGCGCTCGAGCAGCTGTAGCGTCAACAATTTCTGGTAAGTAATTGAGATGCTTTGTTGTTGGATGTAAGAGTGAACATAAGTCTTCATTTACTGACATCTGAGCCGTTGAACGCAGTGGATTAGTTTTATTTTTGAAGGGAATGTGCCACAGATCTAATAAACACATGTGATTTCTGTAACATTGCCTGCTATTTACGTTCACAGACATAACTGTGTTCATGTGAACGGTGTGTGTTTTTGACAGAACCTTGTGTGAATTTGACAGTTTAAAGAAAACAAAAAATGAGAAGGAGAAGTTACTCACGAGACTTGACGTCTGACAGCCAGCTGTCTGTGTGCGTGTGCTTCAGATAAGTGCGCTCAGAAAACTATCCATTAGATGTTTAAACTGATATAGCTTTAAAACTTAAAATAATAAACTTTAATGATGAAAGACGAACTATACCAAACAGAACCAAGCAGATATTTTGTTAATATTTGGCAGAGAATCCGATTGAGGCAGGAACTGTGACTGTAGAGAGGGGGCAGGGCACAACAGCTCATTTGCATTTAAAGGCACATGCACGAAAACGTCTCAGGTTACTGGCGTAACCTATGTTCTCTGAATAGGGAACGAGACGCTGCGTAACTATGACGCAGTGGGAAGGCCTTCTGGGTGTGCCGATTGTCTTAAGCCCGTATAGAATCATGCCAATTCATCGGCTGATGGCGCGGGCACCGCCCGACGCTCTTATGTTGCCATCCTATACTGACGAATGCGCTATCTGATCCTCAGATTTCTCTGCTGAAAAAGGCCACTTGTCGGCAGCGCGAGGAGCTTGGCAGCGGACACAGCGTTTCGTTCCCTGTTCAGAGAACATAGGTTACGCCAGTAACCTGAGACGTTCTCTTTCATAGGTTCACTCGAAGCTGCATAGCTATGATGCAATGGGAACGATATACCAAACACGCCAAGCTAAAGCGCTGCCTTATCTGTCACAATGAAAAAACAGATAGCAACCATGGCTGGTTCAAACAGACAGAACCTGGGAACCCGAAGCCATGTTGAGATCCAAACTATAAAATTTAACATACGTGTGTGGGGAGGACCATCCTGCTGCTACACAAATGTCTTCCAGGAGGACCCCTCTAAAAAGAGCTTTAGAGGAAGCCACACTTCTGGTGGAATGTCCCCGAATGCGTGAAGACAGACCATGCACCTCATATGCCAGCGAAATAGCCTCCGTAACCCAGTGAAAAATTCTCTGCTTCGATGCAGCTAGCCCGCAGTGGCCAGCACAAAGCATACCAAAAGCTGATTCGTTCTTCTCCAACCGCTAGAGCAATCTAAGTAAGACTTCAGAGCTTGGACAGGGCAGAGCAAGTGAAGTTTTTCATCCTCATCAGAGGCGAAAGGAGGAGGATGGAATGAGTGAAGGGTGATAACTTGAGAGCGAAATGGTGTAGACAAGACCTTGGGCACATATCCTGGCCTGGGTCTTAAGGTTACTTTAACTAGACCAGGTGTGAAGTCCATACACACCTCGCTAACCGAGAGAGCTTGCAAATCCCCAACTCGCTTTAAAGAATTTAGCAACCGCCAAACCCAGACTCAGCCATTGTATTGCCAGACAGAGAAGCGTGATTTGTCACTCCAGAAAACACGTCTCTACTGCTCTAGGGTCCAGTGGCGGCGTGCTTTACACCACTGCATCCAATGCTTTGCATTGCACTTGGTGATGTAAGGCTTGGATGCAGCTGCTCGGCCATGGAAACCCATTCCATGAAGCTCTCTACGCACTGTTCTTGAGCTAATCTGAAGGCCACACGAAGTTTGGAGGTCTGTAGCTATTGACTCTGCAGAAAGTTGTCAACTTCTGCACACTGTGTACCTCAGAGTGCACTGACCCCGCTTTGTGATTTTACGTGGCCTACCACTACCACTGGCTGAGTTGCTGTTGTTCCCAATTGCTTCCACTTTATGATACCACTAACAGTTGACCGTGGAATATTTAGTAGTGAGGAAATTTCATAAATGGTCTTATTGTACAGCTGGCAACCTATCACGGTACCACGCTTGAATTCACTGAGCTCCTGAGAGTGACCCATTCTTTCACAAATGTTTGTAGAAGCAGTCTGCATGCCTAGGTGCTTGATTTTATACACTTGTGGCCATGGAAGTGATTGGAACACCTGAATTCAATGATTTGGAGGGGTGTCCCAATTTTTTTTGGCAATATAGTGTATGTGAGACACCACTGCCATGTTGTCTCTCCTGACAATGATGTGGCATCCCCTGAGAAAGGGGAGAAAGTGCAGCAGGGCCAGGGATACAGCCCTGAGCTCCAAGCTGTTTATGTGCCAAGAGAGGAACTCTCCCGTCCACACTCCACACGCTGGCCTGCCCTGAAAGACCGCACCACAGCCAGTCAGAGAGGTGTCCGTTGTAATCATTTGCAGATGTAAAACAGCGCCCATGTTGACCCATTTTTGAAGAAAAAATGGGTCCCGCCATATCGAAAGGGCGTGGAAAGAAACGCGCAACACTTTCAACAGGTGAAAGGCCGGTCCTGTCGATTGGACCCCTAAGAGCTTCATTCACCAAAGAAACGGTCTCATGTGAAGCAATCCTATGGGCAGCACAGGGGAGGCTGCAGCCATGAGGCACAGGAGCCTGCGACAGGTTCTTACAGAGACATGATGGCCTAGCCTGAAGCGTGCCAAACATGTAACAAGACTGGAAATCCGGGCAGGGCCTGCATCTGAACGGAATCCAGGTGAACCCCTAAGAACATAGTCTGCTGAGATGGGCTGAGAACACTCTTTTCGGTGTTCAGTCTGAGGCTGAGAGACCAGATGTGGTGAAGGACGACGTCTCTGTGGCGAGTCACTAATTCCGTGGAGTGGGCTAAATTGAGCCAATCATCCAGATAATTGAGTATATGGATGCCCTGGAGCCTCAACGGGGCAAGAGCAGCATCCATGCATTTCGTGAATGTCCTGGGTGCCAAGGCCAGGCCAAAGGGAAGAACCTTGTACTGATAAACCTTTCCTCTGAAAACGAATCTGAGGAACTTCCTGTGCCGCCGGACAACCTGAATATGAAAATATGCATCCTTCAGGTCTATAGTGAAAAACCAGTCCTCCGCACGAATTTGAAACATGATGGTCTTCAGCGTCAACATTCTGTTGCGACAGAACTGGAGTGTGTAAACGAACTCTATTGTTTTTAGTATCCAAGGCGATACTCCATTCGTGAAAGAAATGTGAAAAGGGAAGCAGTGTGTCGCAATGTAGAGGACATACTTGTAATAGAGTGTCGAACTGGTCCTTGCAGGGTAGCATGGACGACCGCAAAGGAGAGCGCCCGGCGTCCTGACGCGGAACGAGAGGGCCCACAGCATGTGTGACCGATATGGGGTCTGCCGGCTCCTGGAGAAAACCACACGTGTCTCTTCAGCTCAAGACGCCTATGGGGTTGCTGGCGGGGCAATGGGCGACCACAGGGTCCCCAAACCATAGACAGTGGGGGATGAACCCGGTCACTTCTCCTATTGGCAGAATCCTTCCTATGCAAGGAGCGCTCTTTGGGTAGAGAAGAGGAGAGGATAGAAGAATCCCTAACTCTCTTGGGCATAAACTGCCTGAGAGCAGCCAACTGGGACTTGGCGGTCCAAAATTTGTCAACCACCATGTTGACCGCCTCCCCGAACAAACCAGACTGAGAGATAGGGGCATCCATGAGGAACACCTTCTTCTTATCACGGATTTCCGTGAGATTGAGCCATAGGTGGGGCGAATAGGTGAACGATCATGGAGCGCCCTATAGCATGCACGGTATGTTTAGTGGCTCTTAAGGCCAAATCTGTGGCTCTGCGGAGCTCCTTGACCTCTTCCGGCGTCAGACCATCGCCCTCGTCCATTTCTTTCAAAACATCCACCTGGTAGGCTTGGAGAATGGCCATTGTATGAAGGTCCATGCCAGCCTGACTAGGTGCCATGTAGGACTTTCCAATAAGGGCGGAAGTAGTCCTGCATGGTTTAGATGGAAGGAGGGGGCGGGACTTTCAAGAAGGAGCCGAAGATGGAGAGAGGTGTGTAGCCAGCGTGTCTTCAATCGCTGGAATGGCGGTATAGCCCTGCTCCACAGAACCAATGAGGTGGGTGAAGTCAGTGGCTGCCGCATTAGTCAAGGGGGCGGAAAATGGCTGCTTCCATAGATCTGGAAATCTCACTATGCAGATCACTGAAAAAGGGCAGCTTTCTCTGTACTGGCCTAGAATTGGGGCTGCTCAAAAACAAGCTTCTCTGTTGTACGCAAAAGCATGTCGATAAGCTCTGAGTAGGCCATAGAAGGCCGAGCTTCCTGGCCGCCGGGAGAGCGTCAGCTGAAGCAGGCCCAAAATCCTCAGTCGGACGCTGCGGTGTAAATAACATCGTCTAGCACGAAGGAAACCATCTCGCGCACCTCCGGGCTAGGGCACAGATAATTATGCGAGAATTCGAATGGCAAAACCCCGCGCATGTGCTCAGGAGAGGGCGAAGGATGAGAAAGGGTGAGGCCCGACTGCTTGCTCTCCATGTCCTCGAGCTCTACATCCGAACCCCAGGTCGTGGATTCACGTGAGGCCTCGGCGGCTTCGGGAGTGCGATGGGGGAAAAACATATGACCCCTTATCAAAAACCGCGAGTCTAGAGCGGAGAGTTTTGAGAAGGAGATTTTCACCGAATTTACAATCAGAAGTGCCATGAACAGCCTCGCGTGCGTGCGAAACACCCAAACATTTAACACACTTACTGTGTGGGTCGTTGCTCACAATGAAGCGAGAACACGGCGGTATACAACAATGAAACTCCATGGCACTTCACCCCAAGGAGAACTGAGTTCCACTATCGAAGTCGCTGAAGTGCAGATGAAGAAACACTCAAATAACAATCCGGAATTCGGGCCAGATAAACTGTAGCAGAAGGGCTAAAATGGCTGCTTCGTGAAGGCAGAGAAATCTGAGGAGCGCGCCATCAGCCAATGAATTGCCGTGATTCTATAAGGGGTTCACACAATCGGGACACCCAGAGGGCGTTCCCATTGCATCATAGCTACGCAGCGTCGAGTGAACCTGTGAAAGAGAACAGCCTGTTCTTGACTGTAGTGAGAAATGGGTATTTACAACATGGATTTATAAATGATCTGTGAGGTATTTTATGCTGAAACTTCACAGACACATTCTGGGGACACCTGAGACTTAAAATACATCTTGTAGAAATGGGCATAATAGGTCTTATTTAACATGAACTAATAATGAACTGCATTTCTACAGCATTTATTAATCTTTCTTAATGTTAATTTCAACATTTACTATTGCTTTATTAAAATTAATAGTTGTATTTGTTAACATTAGATAAAGCACTGTGAAGTTACATGAACCAACTATGAACAGCTGTATTTTTATTAACTGAGGTTAACAAAGATTAATAAATACAGTAACAAATGTATTGCTCATGGTTAGTTCATGTTATGTTAACAAATGAACCTTATTGTAAAGTGTTACCACAAATTCAACACAAATAAGATGCTTGAACACACATGTAAGATCCAGTTGGATTCATAAAGACTTCACTTGTTTCTGCAAGAATGATTCAGTGGTAGATACATTTTTAACAGTAATTTGTAACAGTTTCTCAGATTTCACAACTCTGTATACGAGCACATGGTAATAACAATTTTGGGTCACTCTGAAGTCTGTTCTTTGTCAGAAAAAGCTTGCTTATTTGCACAGTTTGTAAGTTGTAGCCACTTCCGATCTGACAAAAAGCAAGAGGGAATTTTTTTATGTACAATGTATTTAGCTGTGAATGTACAGACACCTTCTTGCCCCATTTTGGGATCAACTCCACACCACTGATAAGAATATGACTGTCAAAAATCATTGAATTTCCCATCATTGTAATTTTGGAACATAAAACTAATAGTCCATCAATTCTGCAAAACTACTTATCCTATAAGGTCACAGGCTGCTGGAGCATTTCGGGCCATAGATGGGGATAAGACTAAATTGTCTTCCATTTAAATACAGTATTTTATCAGTATTTTACAAAGATCTCTTTTGTCCATGACAGTTGTTTTCCAAAGCATCAGCAGTGATCCCTGCTACAACTATGAGTCTCTGGATCGTCCCTGGAGAGCCAACAATGAAAGTGGAGATAACATTTGTGATAACTCTTTCTCCTGGAATGGCTGGTACCGGCTTTTCTACTATGGAATGGACATCCGGATGTCAGAGACCTGTATTAGTTCATACAGCTGTAACACATACATCAATCTGTGGCTCAGTGATCCTCACCCTCAGATAGAGGATGGAGTGGTGATCAGGGAGGTCTGTGGAGGGACTTATTGGGGAAGCTGCTGTGAATACAAGTCAAACCCCATCAGAGTGAAAGCGTGTCCAGGCAATTACTATGTCTATGAACTTGTCCATTCACAATTATGGTGTGCCGGATACTGTACAGGTACCTTGCTTTTCTCATTTTCTTTCTCTCTTGCTCTCTAAGTCTTTCAAACCTTTTACAATAATTTCAGTCATGTTTTTCCTTCTTTTTAGATGTTAGCACT
>RJVU01039097.1:0-11254 GCA_003731715.1 Anabarilius grahami | reverse complement strand
GAAGAAAACAGAGGGAGATTCTTCTTGATGTTCAGACAGATGGAAAGAGAAAAACATACAGAGATCCTGATGGACAGAGTCAGAGAAAGAGAAGAAGAGAGGAGAAAACTACAAGAAGAGAGAGAGAATGAAGATGAGGATGGAGGAAGAATGACAGAATCATGACAAAGAGAGAGAGAGAAGAAAAGAACTGATGGGCAAACGTGAAGAAGAGATGAGACGAGAACGAGAGACATTGATACATGTAAATGAGCTACTGAAGATAGAAATAGACAGAATAGAGAATGAGAGGAAGAAAAGAGAAGAAGAGTTTAATGAGAGAGAAGAACGATATAAAATACTAATAAAGGAGAAAGAAGAGAAAGAGAGAGAGATACAGGATGAGATGAGACGAGAACGAGAGGAAATGAGGCAAGAAAAAGACTTTCTTAAAACTGAATATGAGAGAGAAATAGACAGAATAGAGAATGAGAGGAGGAAAAGAGAAGAGTGTATCGATAGAGAAGAACAAATAAAGAGAGAAATCCAGGAGGAGATGAAGAGAGAACGAGAGGAATGGGAGAAACAGACGAGAAGAGAAGAAGAGAAAGAAGAAGAAACTCCAGTCTCTGGACACACTAACAGTGAGTTGAAATGATGATGTTTGTTGAGATAATTCAGTGTGATTCATCATTTACAGTCAGCAGCTCTTGATGATCTGAGAACATGAACACTGTTAACTGAGTCTCCAGACGCTTCATTCACTGTCTCACACTTTCACATAAACCCTCTTTATGTTAAAAATTAAGAAATTGATCATAATAAAAATACTTTAAAAGTTACATCAAAAGAAATCTGGATACTCCATTGCTTTTATTTTTAAATAACTTCTTTAGTATTATTTTAAATACAGGTTCTATATAAAATATAATTTAACCTGTCCTCAGCATGAGGTCACATTGTAAAACTGCCAAAGTGTTCCATAAAAATGCCAATCAAAGTTGTATCTTAATTTCACATCAACTCTGTCAGGATTTGTTTGTCATTCTGAATAAATCAGGCCGTGTCACGGTCATCTTAAACTCTGAGGAGCACTTACTGTTTCCTGCTCATTGTGGATCTCACAGTAGGACACACAGTCCTGGAAGTTATTTATTCTTTATATTTACACAAACAGTCACAGCTTTAACTCCATCATCCCGGTGTAATGGTTTCTGTAAATAGTCGTGGGATAAATCTAGGCATTTTCTGATGTTTATTAAAGGGTTAATTCACCCAAAAACATTTCTGTCATTAATTACTCACCCTCATGTCCAGACCTTGCAATAACACAAATGTCTGTTTCCACCTGGTGTTGATATAGGCTGAAAAACACCACGATTAAAGCTGAATGATATTAATCCATATAAAAATCTTCCACCATGACTTTCAGGTGCTGAAGGTGCAGCAGATGATCTGGAGCAGTTGAGGATTGTGCTGATCGGGAGGACAGGAAGTGGGAAGAGTGCCACAGGAAACAGTATTCTGGGAAGAGAGGAGTTTGTGAGGCAGCTGAGCATGAGCGCAGTGACGACTGTTTGTCAGAAGAGAGTCGCTGAAGTCGACGGGCGATCCGTGGCTGTTGTTGATACTCCAGGACTCTTTGACATGACATTACCAAAAGATCACGTGATGGAAAACCTGATGAAGTGTGTTTCACTGTCGGCACCTGGACCTCACGCGTTCATCATTGTGTTGAGTTTGGAAAGATTTGATAGAGAGGAGACGGACACTGTGGATCTGATCAAGAAGATCTTTGGTCCAAAAACTGCTCAGTTCAGCATCGTTCTGTTCACTGGAGGAGACCAACTCGGAGACGAGTCTGTGGAAGATTATGTGAAGAGAAGTAACAATGCTGACCTCCAGAAACTGATCCGAGACTGTGGAAACAGATTCCTGGTGTTCAATAACAAAGAGAAACGAGACCGAACTCAAGTGATTCAGCTGTTCAACATGATAGAAGAGCTGAAACACACGAATGACAGTCAGCACTTCACTAACAGCATGTTTGAGGAGGCAGAGATTCACATTAAAAAGAGAATGAAGGAAATAATGAACCAGAAGGAGAGAGAAATTCAGGCTCAACATGAGGAAATAAATACCAAACATGAGACGGAAATGAAGAACATGATGAAGAGACTCGAGGAAGAGAAACAAAGAGCAGATGAGGAGAGGAGGAAAACACAGAATCAACTGAGAGAAAAAGAGCAAAAACTCAGAAAAGAGTTTGAAGAAAAAGAGAAAAGAGAACAAATGAAACAAGAGATTGAAAACCAGAAACGATCAGAAGAGGAAAAACAGAGAAGAGTCGAATATCAAGAGTTGAAGAGAGAGATTGAAAATCAGAGATTACAGTATGAAAAACAGCAGAAAGAAAGAGAAGAAGAAGATAGAAAGAGAGAAGAGAAATACAGACGAGATCTAGAAAAGATGAGAAACGAGCACGAGCGAATTATAGAGGAGTTACAGATGAAACATGAAGAGGAGATAAAAAAGAGAGATTCGGAGGAGAAAAGGAGGAATGAAGAAGAAGAGGAAGAGAGACAGAGATGGAAAATAAAAATAAAAGAGGCTGAAAATGACAGAAAAGAGATTCAAGAGGAAATTAAACGACAGCAGAGAGAGTGGGAGGATGAAAAGAAGCGACAGATGAAAGAACGAGAGGAAGAAGAAAGAAAGAGAAAAGAGAAACATGAGAAACAGCTGAGAGAAAAACAAGAAGAACTGGAGAAAATGAGAGAGAGATTTGAAAGAGAGAGAGAAGAAGAAAGACAGAAGATAGAGGAGGAGAGACAGAAACAGAGAAGAGAAAGAGAAGAAAAAGAGAGAGAACATGAGGAAAAGATACATGACATGAAAAGACTGGAACGAGAGAGAACAGAGGAGTCGGAGAGAAGAAGACGAGAAGATGATGAGAGACGAGAGGAAGAGAGAAAGAGATGGATGAAGATGATTGAAGATGTGAAACGAGAACAAGAAGAGGAGATGAAGAGAAGAGAGAAAGAGGAGAAGGAGAGAAAGGAAAGAGAAGAGAGAGAGCGAGATGAAATGAAAAAGAAACATGAAGAGGAACTGAAAGTCCTGCAGAAGAAGCATGAAGATGAAGCCAGAAATCAAGCAGAGCTGAATGAGTTCAGAGAGAGAAACGAGCAGCAGCTTCAGGAGCTCCAGCAGAAACTCCACAGAAACCTGCAGGAGACGAAAGAAGAAGAAATAAAAGAGCTGCTGAAAGAGATAGAGAAGCTGAAGAGCAGATCCAGCTGTGCCATTCTCTGATTGTGTTCAAAGAATCATCAATGATCTTCCTAACAGTGTGTGACCAGAATGAACTATTGATTTATTTTTACTGGAGTCTGACTCCAGAGGGCGCTCTCGAGCAGAACGTCCACAGTGAGACTCACAGGGTCTGTCCCAATGCCAGCGTCTGAATCACTCTCTCTTGAGGAGATCTTTACTTACTTTGAAGAAGTTCTCACTCTGTGACTGCTAATAACTGTGTTCTAGATGAACGTAATCTTGACACACATCCGCCATGTTGTCATTATCACATGACCTACCAGCGTCAGCTGCGTCTCTTCACTGACATTCAAGCAACGCTTTTTCTATTATATTTCTGAAAATTTTCTATTTTTAAATTTTTTTTTTAAATTCTATTCTGTTCATATTCTATTTATAAGTCCTACAGACTTCTTTTTAAACCTTCCTGTCATGTTACCGATCTTGTTTTCTTCTGTCTCTATATCAGTATTGTTAACAGGTTTATACAGACTGTTCTGTGTTGTCGTCTCTCTATGAGAACTCACTTGATGTTGACATTTAACAGGACTGGAGTTCTCTTGCTTTTTAAAGATATTTACACAGAACATTGTAATAATAAACAATGCAGTTTACATATCAAACATCACACCCTAAATCAATTAGGTTTCTTTGACATGTTATAAGGAACACTTTCGAGCCCAACCTTTAGTGTAATCATTTGTTGTACTCGCATTTTCGCAGTTTCCTCTATTAAATCCAGTCATGCAGCTGTAGCTGAGGGAGCATGTTCCGGCAGGAAAGTGATGTCAATGCATACCTGCTATAGTAAAGGACAAAACCCACCAAATTCAGGCATACTACTGTTATTATTGGTACTGTTAGTAATCCTTTTTCGTTTTTTAACCACTTTGAGAAAAACAAAAAACGAACGGTTGTTGTATTTTTAAATGCTAAATGTCCCAGACTACATCTCCCATCATCCTCCCTGTCTCACACCTGCACGCACTTCCTTATCAACTCCCCATCATCACGGATTCCCCGCACCTGGACTACTTCATTATCACTCCCTTTAAATGGACTCACTGCCCTACGCTCTTTGTCTGTTCTCGTGTTTGCTTTATGTCTTTCTTGAAGTCCGTTTCTGTGCATTCTCTTCTGCAACCACTTGTAACCGCTAAGTTGAATACCAAAATTTAAATTAAAACCAAATACAGAAATTTCATGTGCACAAAATAAATATTGATTTCTTTTCAGATTTTTGTTTATGAGGTTTTGCATCTATGGACAGATTAAAGTCGAAGAAATGTCACTTTACAAGTTTTCTTTTGTAAAATGATTGTTTCTCTCACACTTTTGAGAGCCATGTCTCTGAAAACATGATAATAGATGTCTTGATTTAAAAACTGAAACGGGCATTGAAGAACACCTGTCCCAACATGGTGACGGGTGAGATTGCTGCCTTTTAGTTCCTGTTAAAAAGTCAACTCTCACTCACGAGGGGTCCGATACTGCCAAGAGAATGCCATACTGGCAGCAAACGCGCCCAGTGAAGTGGGACATTCTTAGCGTTTAACATGAAAAATGCTGGCTTAATGTAGGCTACTACTGAGACACTGAAATTGGAGGAGCAAATCCAGTAGACTACACACCTTATAAATAAAGCATATGTAGGCTACAAACAAGCAGATGAGCCCACACTATGAATGCAATTAATTAGCCAACACCTTAAGCATTTTCCTAGAAAATAAAATGCCGTTATAAAGAAAACGCTTAATGCATTAAGTGATATCAAAAGAGCTAAAGCTTTAGACAAGCAGGTCAGGCTGAATACGAAGGCAACACACTTACACGTTCAGCTATACAAGCAGGAACAACACACTTGTCTATACAAGCAGGAACTCAATATGTGTTGGAGCGTTAAACGAGAGCTAAGGGTTCGAAATAATCAATGTCTTCTTTTTAGGCATTTTGATGCGAGTTATTGTATTGAAGCTAGAGGAAAGGGCACTAGAGGGTGCTTTTAGGGTCTTTGTATGACGCAAAATACTAGAAATTAAATTGAGCATTTTTACATATTAAATTTGTACATCATTTATACTATTTTTAATAAAATAATAATCTTGCATAAGAAAAATTAGATTGCATCTGCTAATTCTATTCTTTCTTTCTTTATGTCCCCTAGGGGCAATTGATTTCACAGCAAGACCAGCATACAAAAGACAACAACCGGCTCAAACAACTACCTACGTCCACCTACTCCACACATGCCAGAATTGATCAAGAAATAGCAGTAGGAATAAATGAATGTTTGTATTGTATTGTTTCCCCGTGTATGACCCTGGACTGTTTACTACCTCTGCATTCTGTTTGCCGCCTGCCTTGTGATTCTACTGCCTGTCTGCTGGATTATCCTGTCTTGTCTGCCGCCTGTCCCGATTCTCTGCCTGGTACTGATTCTGATTACGCCTTGCCTCTGACATTGTATCTGCTGTTCTCTAACCCTTGCCTGTACGACTACGATTACTCTTTAAATAAAAGCTGCACATGGATTTCTCAGAGTCTCCCGCTTCGTTACAGTTTGTACCTGTTACTCCTAACAGAAGGAAATCTTAACCGAGATCCTGAGGGTAAATGCTGAAACTCAGAATAGAGTGGATGGGAGGTAAACGTTAAGATAGACTGAGCTTTTCTAACTACCTGGCGATTATACAGATCAGTAGGATGACTCTGCTGAACTCCTAAAATCTTACTGCTAGTGTTAACTGTTTTCACCAATGCAGGCTTCGCCTTCACTGCCACACCGGTGACATAGCATAGCAAATGTTAAAACCGACTCAATATAAGATTTGTAAAACAGAGTCATCAGGGATCTATCAACCTTAAACTTGGATAGTCTCTGTAGACAGTACAGACGTTGCTGGTCCCTTTTACAAATCTTCCTCACATTGACATTAAAATTCAGCTTGTTGTCAATCACACATCCCAAATACATGATTCCACAACCTCAACCTCCTGATCTTAAATAATTGTTCTCTTTTTAATTTGATTACGCCTAAAATCAATATGCATGTCTTTCGTTTTTAACACATTTATTTGCAGGAATGTTTTGTTACACCACTGAACAAAATCTTCTACCGCAGGGCCATGGTTGTTTTCATCAGCATGGAGGAGGCTGACAATAGCTGAATCATCTGTGAACTTTACAATAAATCTATTATCATGCCTGCTCCTGCAATCATCAATGTATAAAATATACAGGAGTGGAGAAAGCACTCATCCCTGAGGAGACCCTGTGGATGAAGACAGCACCTCTGACAAACTTACTCTTACTCTCTGAATTCGATCAGTTAAAAAGTCAAAAGCTCAAAAGTTTCTCAACTAAAATATGGGGTTGAATTGTATTAAAAGCAGATGAGAAATCAATGAATCAAATTCTAGCATGAGTCTTAGTTTCCTCTAAATGCTTAAGAACCAAATTCAACAGGGTGGCCGTAGCATCCTCTACCCCACGCCTGGACCTATAAGCAAACTGAAGAGGATCGAGAGAATCTTCTACCATCAGAAGGAGCTCTTTTTTCAACAATCTCTCAAAACATGGAACACACAACACTATTACACATTATTTACTTAAAACACTTACTTATACTTCAAATTTGCACACATAACTGTACATACAATTGTCTATATTATATATTGTTTTTTGCTTTTTTTTGCACTTTGTCTATCTTGTAAATTTGTATATTATTTTTATTCTTTTTATTATGTGTCTTGTCTTGTCGCTGTCACTCTGTTGCACTGTGGAGCTTCTGACACTAAAACAAACTCCTAGTATGTGTAAACAACATACCTGGCAATAAAGCTCTTTCTGATTCTGATTCTGAAACTCTTCATTACTAAAGAGGTCAGCGCAATTGTTTGCTTTATTTTTTATTGTAGCTTCTTATACCTTTTACTTATACTTTATGATGGCTTTTATTGATGATTTAAACTGACATTTAACAAAAATAGACAGGGTTGTGTTTTATGTTATTTTATTTTATTACAGTGAAGATAATCGGAGTATGCACATATGGCCTGAACCACATATTAATATGTTTAATATATTTTTTTTTAAATGTAAACAAAAAGAGGCAGGGTTGTTTTATATTTCGTCATATATAAAACTTTATAAATTCAAATATACGAGCTTCCGGTGGACGACCGTTGTTCTGAAATATTTGGTGTCTGAGATTTTCAGTGACACTAGGCGGTTAGTGGTTAAAATGTTAGTGCACGCTCTTCGGCTTACATTAAAGGTAAATGAAGTCAAGCTTATATTCTAACTGTTACTGATGCACAATATTGTGTTAGGTCGTGTCATGTGTTACAGTAGCTATGTTTGATATGAACACAGCCAATGATTCGCCAGAGGTGTCGTTATGATTCGCTAAATGAGCCAATAGCGTTTCAAGTAGCCTATTTTTGTTGTTTCTGTATTACCTTGAGTCTTTAAAGCATATGGTTTTGAAAGTTTGCCAAAATGTATGGTAGCATAATAATAATTCTCTAGTTTGCAGAAGCACTAATCTGGGTAGACTTTCTATTGTTATATGTAATATATTTCAAAAATTGCACACATGCATGAAAACATGTTAATGTACTTTAAATATAGTTTAATGATTATCCAAATAGCCCATGATGAATTATGCAGGTGATAACTATCTATAGCTAATATCCTTGATTCATTCCCAAATATGACAAAAATATGACTTTTGCCAATAAATATCCCTGTACACCAGACAAAGCAGACACTTTTATTTTGCACTTTGTTTTGAACATGACAATTTTAATAACACAGGTTTGTAGTACTATAATTGTATTATATATTTTAGATTGAATGTGTCAGTTGCATGAGCAGACCAAACTTTCATTTGTCTGAGATCACAAGACCCTGTGTAAAGTGTGTCAATGTGTGTTTAAATACAAGTGTTTTTGCTAATTAAATATGTCATATTATAAAATTTCAACACAGAATCATTTGCTCTTTTTTATTCAAAATGAAACTACTCTCATTATTTACTTTCATCTTTGATATTACAGATAAGCAAATTACTACATGGTCTATTATTTTAGCCGCTAAATAAACATAATTAAAATGTAAACATTTTAATTGTTATGGAAAGCTTGTAGAATATAACTAATACATTTCATTGTGAATATACTGCAGGTTTGCTCATATACAGTGGGTACGGAAAGTATTCAGGCCCCCTTAAGTTTTTCACTCTTTGTTATATTGCAGCCATTTGGGGTCTGAATACTTAGGACCATGTGATATTTCAGTTTTTCTTTTTTAATAAATCTGCAAAAATGTCAACAATTCTGTGTTTTTCTATCAATATGGGGTGCTGTGTGTACATTAATGAGGAAAAAATGAACTTAAATGACTTTAGCAAATGGCTGCAATATAACAGAGTGAAAAATTTAAGGGGGTCTGAATACTTTCCGTACCCACTGTAGTTCCATATAGTTAAACTGAATCCTGATTCACAGTGCTTCATGTTTTTTCCACATTAAAATGTTTTGTCAATGAAATGCATCATTTTGTGGGGAAAAAGATTGAGAATGTTTCCTAATAATATGAAAAAAAATAACACTTCACTTTAGGATTTAATAAAGTCTCTTTAAAATTATTTACCAACTGAGCAATCAGTTAAGAAATGACAGAACAATCACAGCAGTATGTAGGCCTATATATGTCTGACTATCCACATAACAATAATATTCCTCATACTTTTGCCAATTGTCTTCTCCATATAAATATTTGTAAATAAAACCTGCATTAGTAACTTTAGTTTTCATGCATTAATTCATACATGTCAAAAACATAAAGGGAACACAAACCTAACTCTCATTGTGTTTTAAAAATAATAATGTCTGGTTTAAGTTCTGCAGCCTATCAACTGAGAAAGCAATAGGGAATGACAAAATAATCACAACTGAAACTTTTATTATGCAACCAGAGATACATTTATACAAGTTATCTTATCAAACGAACTAAAAGAAAATCTAAATGGTTACAAACAAACTCGATGGCTGTTGACTCATTTCCTAACGATAGACCAGTGGCTGGAATCACAACTAAAGTATATCTCACGTCACGACACACCTGCGGTCGTTTTCTGTCTTCAGAATGTGGGTTACCATTCAAAACTATTATAAACCTTGGAGTACTAAGGACATTTTTAAATATATTTCGGATTGTGTTCGTCTGAAATAAGATCGTCAAATAAATCATGGGATAATTTGGATAATTTTTTTGGGTGAACTCTCCCTTTAAGGGGGAAAAAATCCCAACAACATTTTATCTAGTCTTCGTTCCTTTCGGCAGGTTATGAGTCGGTTTTGTGCTGGACATTTTTACAGGATCTGGCAACACATGACACACACCTGTCATAAATGAAGGTGAAAGTACATCTTCAGAGCTGATGTTTCACCATTTTAAACAGACAGAATCGATCATTTATCAGACAGAATATCTTTAAAACTGTAATAGAGTCGATTATAAAAGTTTAGTCAGGAATTTGTGTTTCTACTCGATGGAAAAGCTGTAGGATTTCTGTGAATCAGTATGTATGATACTCTTCAACCTAAAGAAAATGAACAATGTTTCTTGTGTGTTTAATGCTGACTGTGATTGTGTAAAAGACTAAAGATCATTTGTGTTTACACGTGACTAACTTCATGTATTTGAGTGATGCTGATCTATTTCTCCAGCTCAAGATCATTCAGATGAGTTATAAAAGCTGTTTGATTACTTTAGTTTCTGTGATTGTTTGTCTCTTCCGTCTAGAGTCAGAGGTGGAGATCAAACTGTTCAGATCATCATGGACGACACACAAACATCCAGAAATCAAGATTATTCTCCAGAACACAGGTACTTTGAGGAAAATATCCTGTTATGTTATAGAGGAAATGACTGTCTACAGATTTGTATTTCTGGTTTTTAAAAGTTGAACATGTACTGAAAACAATAATCCTGCTTTTAAAACACGTTTAAGTCTCAACTTAAAATAATCTTGAATAATTCCACGTTGCCCATAAAATGATTTCGCTTGATTTTCATTATAAATATCAAGATGCTCTGGAAGTATTATCTAACGATATGAAACAATGATTAAAAGTTTCTGCAACATCCTTCAGATTAGAAATGAAGTTCCTCTCCTCCTTTAGGTTAATTTGTATTATTTTTAAACTACTACCTTCCAGATCATTCTTAAACTCTGCTTTTATATCATCTGCTGTAATATATCATCATTGATCCAAAGCTCTGATCTGTTTAACTCTTACTTGCTTATATGGAGCTACACTATCTAAACCTTACTCAATAATTACTTAAAACAAACCCAAACTTTATCAACATCTTTACAACCCAGTGCATATGACCAATCAACTTTTCCCAATTCATCACAAAATAAATATAAATATAATATAAATATGAATATATCAAAACAGTTGTTCTCTTGACTATTAAAACATGTAAATATTAAAGCGTCTTTGGTGTTCCCATGGTTTCTACAAAATAAACCGGAAACCGAGGGTAACGCGGGAATGACGCCATTGACAGCGACTCCTCACACGTCCCGGAGCCTTGAGTAAAATTGCAATTTTCTCACGATTTACAAATAGTTAGAAACATTTGAGATATTGTAAGTACTCAAGTGAACAAAATATATAACACTGGCCTAGTGGTTTTTGGATATTTTACTGCAAAAATATTACATATTGCAGCTTTAATACAGCATTACTTTCAGTTTAGTATGATAGTGTAACGTTACACCAAGTGAAATAGTGCTGTGTTACCTCATAATTTTAATTCGTCAAATAAACTGACCTGTAGAGTAGTATTTCAGCACTAGAGATTAGTTCAGTAGAATGAAATGTCCTCATTTCTTTATATCCCCTGGGACTCACGTGTGGCACTGATATCTGCCTCTCATTA
>RJVU01038858.1:24721-41631 GCA_003731715.1 Anabarilius grahami | reverse complement strand
TTTTTTGGTAAAGCTTTAGCATTTTTAGTTTGAATTTTGAGCATTTTTAGGTTTTTCTATGTGTAATGAAGCATTCCTCGCATTCCATTTATTCCTAAGGGGGTCAAATTGACCCGTTTTTATTACAGCCACATAAACTCCTCAAATCCAGTAAAAAACATTTTGTGTATTCATGTTTCAAGTGCGACAAAAGTCTTAAAATCATCATGAAATCAAAATTGACCCTATTTACTTTGTTAGCACATATTAGTCTTGTGGTGAACAATTAATCTGAGAAAAAAGTTAATACACAGAAAAAAAAAAGTTTGTCACGATAATCTTTAATCAAAATCTGAAAAGTTACTTCCGGTCTGGAATGGTGTTCCTTCTCTGATGACGTCAGTTTGACGGCTTGGGTTAAAAACACTTAAACCACTCCCCTCCAACCGTTAGTCTGCTTTGAGCGAGAGATGGAGAGGAGGAGCACTAAAGTAAAACCCTGTCCTCTATTCAATATTCTGATTCACTTAGTAATACGTCACAACATTGGAGAAAAGTCGTTTGCAACTTCCGGTTCACAGGGAATCCACTTCAATGAGTACAGTTATAAAATGAGTTTCGGGTCAAAATGACCCGAGGGAAGGATAAAGAGGTGTTCAGCACATGTGTGCTCTATTGATGAAGTTCCAGTGGGTGTGATCTTTGCAAATCATTTGTTTCAAACCAATGGATCGGAGTGTGTCTCAAACAGACGATTTTGAGCAACTGCAGTGCCTGACCTAGGCGGCTGGTCTCGTTTTGCTCTCGTAAATGTGATCGTAAGGCAACAAATTTTCTAACCAGAAGGCATTGCTTTTGTCAGGTGGCAGCCGATCTTTGCCGCATGAAGTCGAACAAGCCTTGTGGCAGTTGAATTGTTGCCTCACTGCTTTATAGGCGGTAGGCTTGTTCGACTTAATGCGTGAGTAAATCATGGGGTAAAAGATACAAAACTTTCTGGAAGATTTCCAGTTTTTTACTATCACACGTCTGCCCAGCATGATGCAGCCCTGTATCCACTCTGATTCTTTATTTTTTTATTTTTTTTTTTACATGGCTTAAAGGCAGAGGGTCACCAAGAATATATAAACTAGGACAGAGATCTTGGTCTGTGATATCTTTAAAATATGGCATCGCTAACATTCAGGATTATCCTTAAAACCCGCTCTAAACAGCCTTCTGGGTGTCCAATAGAATATGAGTAAGATTTTAATTTGTATGAGACGTGTTCTAATATCTCTTGACATCAATTATAAATTCCATGTGATCCTCCCCACTGTAAAAAAAATAGTTGATTTAACTTAAAAAAAGTAAGCTAAATGGTTGCCTTAAAATTTTGAGTTCATTGAAATTTAAAAAATTTAGTTACAATGAAGGCGATTAGGAAGCGACTTAAAAAAATAAATGAATTGTACTGAATTTCAAGTTTTTCACAATAGCACAGAGGTTAAGCAGAAATAAAGGTAGAGAACAGTGGAGATAAGCGTTTTCTATTATTATTTGGATAAACAGCCATAGAAAGTGCCTTTATACTGTAGATATGATTAAAGGTGCAATAGGTAGAATTTTCTGTCCGCCAGAGGTCACTAGAGGCCTATTCAAAACAAAGGCGTAGCTTGATGACGGCAAGTTTGAGCGCGGAATCTTGGGACATGTGGTCTTCACATCACAGCCGGTGGAAAACAATTGGGATAGGACTAGAAATGAAATCATGTTCATGGATGCGATTATTAACATTACTGTAGTATGAAGCAGAGCAGGACCGAGTGTTGTGGGAGCTGAACGAGGCCGCTGGAGCGATTGAAAATGTTATAACGCTACTCTGTACGTTCGCTCGGTGGCTGCTGTGAGACACTGTTGCACACTGCAGTAAGATAGATCGATTTTAGAATATCATATTAAATGCTGGATGGCTTGTGTTGATAAATGGCATGCAATTCATTTTAAAACGTATTGTATGATGGAGAAAATTCTGTATAACTGTTACTAAAAATAAAGCTGCATCTGATTATGCTATGTTAGCCACTTGACAAAAAAGTGTTTAAAAAATACTGCACAAAACGTGCATACTAATGAAAACATTATAAACTGTTACTTAGAAGTAAACAACTGTAGTTTAGGTATAAGTCAGCCGCAACACTGAGAATAGTTACATTTACGGATTAATCCACTAAAGGACTGAGATACAAGGAATGTGAAAGTTGTGAACTAAAATTCTCAGTTGCATGTGCAATCCGCATGTCTAGGAAACTCATGAATATTCATGTATGCTCCTCCCTGGGAAACTGAAAATCTAGTAACACCTGTTGTGTGCGTCCATTGACATGCACCGTCCAGCATTAATCTGCTGCTTTAAATGTGCAATGTGTACATTTTAGGAGGATTTATTGACAGAAATACAATATAATATACATAACTATGTTTTTAGCGGTGTATAAAGACGTTACATAATGAACCATTATGTTTTTATTATCTTAGAATGAGCCATTTCTATCTACATACACCGCGGGTCCCCTTACATGTTAATTCACCATTTTGCGGCAGCATGTTTCTACAGTAGCCCTAAACCAGGAGTGTCAAACTCAGTTTCTGGAGAGCCACAGCCCTGCAGAGTTTAGTTCCAACCCTGCTCCAAACACACACACACCTGTAGTTTTCAAATAGGACTGAAGGACTTGATTAGCTGAATTATGTGCGTTTAATTAGGGTTGAAGCTAAACTCTGCAGGGCTGTGGCCCTACAGGAACTGAGTTTGACACATGTGCCCTAAATGGACAAGCTGCTCTACAGAGCATGTTTACTTGACTGGCAACTCTCTGCTGTCTCAGATGACGACATCTTTGTCCTGTTGGCCACCCATAGCTTCTCTATATTGCAATTCGCAACCTCACCGCTAGATGTCACTAAAATGTACACACTGCACCTTTAAGTACATGCTTGGCTGCTTAAACCAGATGAGCATCATTATCAGGAATAAGAAATCAATCAAGTGATTCAGTGTCACTGTTTATGGTGAGTCTTCATTCGTGTTGTAAATAATATAAAATCTTTCTAGTTTTGTTTATTTTTGGTTCCCTTTATTTTCTTGTGTTTCTGGCTCCTATGGCAGATCCTGTAATCTTCAGTGACTCTTCACAATGTTCTTTATCAGCTGAAAGATCTTCAAGGATCATCTTGTGTTCAGCTGTGAATGTGAGTCATGTGACTCTCTCCTGGTACAAAGGAAACAGTTTATTGTCCAGCATCAGTGTGTCTGATCTCAGCATCAGTCTCTCTCTACCTCTGGAGGTGGAATATCAGGATAAAAACACCTACAGCTGTGTGCTGAACAATCCCATCAGTCCATCATAACTGGATTTTTGTGAAAGGTTATTATAATGCAATTGTTCAGTGCTCAACTTTTTGTCCTTATTCCTCAGGCTGTTCCCTCTGTTTTCACTCTACTAAAGCTGTGATCTGATTGGTCGTCACTGCTCTGATGGGCGTGGCTGCTGCATCTGCTGTTGTTCTTCTGGTTAATGACAGTCATGTACATAATATTGTATAGAAATAATAAACAGTCTGTTCATGTGCTTTTAACGTTTTCGCATGTGCAAAATGACATGTGACCACATGTTGTTTTTTTGCATGTGAAATTAATGTTGTTTTTCTGTAAAGGGACAATGAATGAAGGTCTTATGGATTTGGAACAGCATGAGGGTGAGTAATTAAAGATAATTTTCATTTTTGGGTGAACTAACCCTTTAATATCATTTAGCATCTTTAACATAACTGAAATCTTTAACATAATAAATATAGTGATCACTTTTTAATTTATTTCTGCTTCTTCTGGCGTTTAAGGGCGGTTGGCAGATCAACTTAAATGGTGTATTTCCGCCACCTACTGGATAGGAGTGTGGGGGGCATAATGGGAAGTTGGGAAACAATAAGAGATGTAAAATAAATAAATAAATAAAATGGCATCCTAAATTCTATTCATCCATCAAGTAAAGTAAGTAATTATTGATTGCTTTGGGCCTTCACCTAACAGAACCTGGAGTGTCATTATTTATTCCCAAAGATCTTAGCTTATATCTTATAACAACCCCCCCAGGCTAACAAATATTTGTTATATGAACGTTCTCCAAATATTCAGTGTTGGTTCTGGGAACGTAAAAATGTATTTTATAAGGTATAATGTTCCTCAAACGTTCTTTCAACTTAATTTTGATTTAAAATGTAACATTCTAGGAACGTTGATTTGTAACATTCCAAGAACTTAATGTCCAGTTTACTTAATGTTAGAATGTTATTTACATTTTTATTCTGACAGAAATAAAGTCAGTCTGGTTATTAATAAATGAAGCTGGTAATGCTCTTTGTGGAGTTTGAGTTTTGCATGTGAATGAAACATTTAAAGTGCAAGTTTCTTGGGGAATGCAAAACCTTTGAAAGCAAACACAAAATATAGTTTATCCTCCTTTCTCACATTTGTTTCCTTGTCCTCACAATAAAAAGCTGCTGATAAAATGAGACTGAGAAACAAGTTTAGTTCCAAATATAAAAATTAAATAAAAGTAAAAATTAATTTGATATTTCTGTTTATTGACTTGCAAGGTATCCAAAGCAACATGAGAAGGAGAGAATCAAGAAACAGCCAAAGCTAAATGATCGTTTATCTTACATCTACACTTGGTAAATACATCAAAAGTGGCAGAGCAACTAGACATTCTAAGCACAACTATGAAGAACAAGTTAAAATATAAATATCAGAGACATGTTTCTCTTTAAAGTGTTACAGCCTCTGCTTCAGCTTCCTGAAGTACACGTGAGAACAAGAACATTTTGTACTAAAAATTCTACTTTGTTTAAAAAAACATCAAATGAACTAAGAGTGACACTTTTTAGATATTGTTCTTTTGGGTGGAACATCTTTGAGTTTATCTCAATCTCAAACTTGAAACTGCTGGTCTTGAAGATGAACTATGTTCAATATGAAAATTTTGGAGGGTATTTTTTGTCATTCTTTTGACTGGTTAGGATTTTATGGAAGAAATTGGTCTTACTTCTTGATGAAATATTGTGTCATGTTTGGTGAAGATGATGCAAATGTAAAGTGCTGGAACTCAACAGGAACTTTACTTAGTGATTCCTAGTGATACGACTTCTCTCCAGTGTGGATCCTCATGTGGTTTCAGTTGTCCTGACTGACTGAATCTTTTATCACAGTGTCAACACTTAAAAGGCTTTTGTAAACTCTCTGGAGACATTTTCATTTCTAGCAAATGTCTTCGCACACTGCTTTCACACCGGTATGTATTTTCTGGTGTACTTTTAAAAAGTGTAGCTGTGTAAAACTTTTTCCACACGAAGAACACATGTGAGGCTTCTCTCCGGTGTGGATTTTCATGTGTTTCTTAAGCTGTTTTTTTAGAGTAAAACTCTTCCCACATTGATCACATGAGTGCGGCTTCTCTCTAGTGTGGATTTTCATGTGTTTCGTAAGGTTTCCTCTGTGTGTAAAACTCTTCCCACACTGATCACATGTGTGCGGCTTCTCTCCAGTGTGGATCATCTCGTGTGTTTTCACAGTTTCTAGCTGATTAAACCTCTTGTCACAGTGTGAACACTTGTAAGGTTTTTCTCCAGTGTGAATTCTCTGGTGCCGATTCACTTCACCATCTGTAAAAAATGTTTTCCCACAATCAAAGCACACATGATTCTTCACCCCGCTGTGTCTTTTCTGGTGTATTTTCAAACTATGCAGTCGTGTAAAACTCTTTCCACACAAAGAACACATGTGAGGCTTCTCCTTTGTGTGAACCTTCAGGTGCTGCTTCAGGGATTCTGCCCAAAGGAATTGTTTACCACATTGATCACAGCTGTGTCTTAATCCAGAATGACAACGCAGATGTGATTTAAGACCGATTACTTGTGCAAAACTCTTCCCGCAATAATCACATGTGTGCAGCAGCTCTCCAGTGTGGATATTCATGTGATCATTAAGGGTTTCTTTTCGTGTGAAACTCTTCCCGCACTGATCACATGTGTGCGGCTTCTCTCCAGTGTGGATTTCCATGTGTTTCTTAAGGTTTCCTCTTTGTGTGAAACTCTTCCCACACTGATCACATGTGTGCAGATTCTCTCCAGTGTGGATCTTCATGTGTACATTAAAGTTTCTTTTTAGTGAGAAACTCTTCCCACACTGATCACATGTGAAAGGCTTCTCTCCAGTATGAATTGTCATGTGATCTTTAAGACTTTTTTTGTATGGGAATTTCTTTCCACACTGAGAGCAGATGAAATTTTTGTTGGTTCTTGTCAGTTCAAATTTACTTTCCGCCTGTAAGCAACTCAAAGATTTTTCTTTAGTTTTGACATCATGTTTCTCCTCCACTTCACTCAGTTCTTCTCTCTCCTCATTCTCTTCCATCAGGTCTAAAATGAAAGGTAAAAAAAATAATAAAATAATTTCTTACATTTACAAAAAAAGCCTACACTAGCAGAAATAAGACCTTTTATGGTCCATGTTTGATAAAAATGTTCATGAAATTAACTTAAAAAGTTGAATTAAAATGAGAAAATATTTGTTTAATCTAGTTTTATAGCCTAGATATGTTCTCATAACCGTATATTTTGTTCTAATGTCACATGTAATAATCTCAAGGTTTAGTCCTACTGGGTTTTACACAATTTTTTGGTTCTTTAGTAGTGTGAGTTTGGTAAAGTTTAATAAAACAAACATCGGCACATGTATCTTCTTCTCTGTCCTCTGGTTTAGAGGACAAGAAAAACTTGCATGCTCAACTGTGAAGTGAAATGGGTAAAATGAAGTATACACAGGCATTAAAAGAGATACAATGAATGCATTGAACATATTGCGTTTATAATCATTTAAAGCTGTTCACCTGGAAAATTCTGTCATTATTAACACAGCCTCATGTTGTTCAAAACGTGTGCATTATTTCTTTTAAAGGTCTGTTTTAAAAATCTTCTTCAGGTGTTATGAAAAAGAAGAAATTCATACAGATGTAATGACATCAGGGCGAGTAAATGATGTCAGAATGTTTTTTTTTTTTATGAACAGCTCAGCTGCCATTGATAGTCTATACAATTATCTATAAAATTCACCTGCACTTTTAATAAAGTAATTTAAATTTAAGCATCTTTTGCTTTTGCTCCAGTCAATTTTCATATGAAAGTAACTTACATTTACTTAAATATGGCGATTCTATGGCGAGCTACTTTATCCTGACTGCCTGAATGACTACAACCATTAAATCTGAAGCTGCTTTAAGTTTTATAACTGTTTTAAAGCATCGTTAATGAAGAATGAAGAATAAACATTAACCTCTCTGTTCTTCAGTATCTTCATGCTTCACTCTTGTTCTCACTGTAGTCTTCACTAAACTCTATTACAGATTTCTGTTCTTCCTGATGGTCTGATTTCATGTCTTCATTTGTAAATAGTCGCTTTTAAAAACGGACTCGTGATGCTTCGAAAACCCTGCAAATCTTTTGTTTTGAAACAGCAGTTCGGAAAGTGTCTGTTCTCCTTCTGGTATTTTTGGCGGTTTGGTGAACCAATGTAAACCGTGCATTTCCACCACCTAGTTAAAATATGTGCGCCGCACTCCAGACATTTGGCTATATTGAGGGATAAAGAGAAAGGGATAAAAATTGAATACTTTTATCTTAAAAAAAAAAAAAAACATTTACCCATATACTTGATTGCCTTGAACCGTTTCCTAATATCACTATAAATTATTAACTAGGCTATCAGACCTAAACTTATGGGTCTATACATTTATATTGTTATATGCAATACATAAATAAAAAAATATAAGCAATTATACAATTTTATACAACACATTTTGCAATACATTTATATAGGGTTATATGCTATACATTTTAGAAGAATATGTTCTACCATTTCTGGGTGTCCACATTTGTCACAATTGCCAGTTTCATGTTTCTCTAGTTTGCTCTAACTTTAATTTAATGCTGTACATCCTATTCTCAGTTTCAAAATGGTAATCTTTCTATTTCCATAAGTAATTCTCTTAGCCCTAACACGGTTATGTCTTTTTATTCCATTATCATACAGTATCTTTTGCCATTTACTTTTTATAATTATTAGTGTTGACAAAAAAAAAAAAAAACGCATCTAGAGTACATTTGAACCCAGTGTCCTAAGTTGTAACTAAATGTTTTTTTTAAATATAGTATATTAAAAGCACATTTTAGTTCATATTTCATGGTGTCTCAAAATAGCACAGTAGAGTGCACTTAGATGTTCTTAAGATTTTTAAATACTAAAAAGAATTTAGTATATTAAGTACAAAATTAGTGTGTGAAAATAGAGCACTTTAAGTACATTAAAGTAGTGTCCTTTTTTCCCCTGGCATGTTAATGGTGTGTTTAAATAGTAGGCTACTGAAATAGAGTAAATCAATAGTGAATGCAGCAAATATCAGTTTAAGAAAAATAGCAAGAAAGCAAGCAAGGGTCAGATGTCGTAGGTGCAGGTGGTATATTTATTTCCCCACATTAAAATAGCACTTTAGCATAAAGTATTCTTTGTCAAATTGTGAATTTTAGTACACATTTAACCTGCACGTTTCTTTTTCATGAAAATCCATTAAAATAGAACTCAGTGACAGTATGTAGGAACATTTTACATTTCATGAATATATCCAGGTCTACATAAACGTCACACTGTACAGAACTCTGCTTCAAAAAGGGCAAAGGCCAGTAGTTCTTTCAATAGAGTCATCACACTGAGAAGCAGCAGCACTCCTACAGCCTTGTCCCAATCGACACTCAAACTACACCCAGTTGACCCTAAATGACAATCCCCACCTGATTAAGCGAGTACTGATGTGCTAACGGTGACAAGGCCTCACACTCCCTCTTTTTGCTCCTCTTAAGCTTTCCAACCCCATGGTTCCTTATTCCACGTCAGTCGTCGGAACGAGATTACAAAAAACAAATCAAGAGTCTTTAGAAATAGTTTTAAAAATGTTAAATACTGAGTATTTTTACACATCACTTGCATTAGCGTTAACCCGCATTCTTGTTTCATTTCTGGTACCGTTGTACTTCAAGGCTTCTATTACTTTTAGTCCCTTTTTCTGTTAAGCTCCTGGAGAGAGATGTAATAAATAACCCTACACACAAATGCACAAAACAAGGTTTTATTAAACTATGATATTTGGTGAAAGACCTCAAGTATGGTATGCAAAAAAAAAATAAATAAATCTCCCAAGGACTCTTTTTGATGGTTAAATCAGCACTGTTAACTGCATGCATGGCCCAGGGCAACACTTCATTCTGGCAGGACTTTGGCCATCACGGTAACAGTTCTCGGCACAGAGTCGGTTTGACAGTCACCAGGATTCACTGCATGGATACAGAAATCAGCTTTAGTCGGTCCATGTAGCAGCATTCAATCTCAGATACACATCACAAAACACAAACAAAACACTTTACTTATAGAGCGAATTGTATTATAAAAGGGGCCAAGCAGCAAAGGTGGGTATGCACCTATTGTTATTGCTAGTGTTCTTATTGTTCTTCCTCTCTGAAAGAATATGTTAGCACATAAAACTGTATGGTAAAAATTGGGGAAATTAGGCATACTAATAGAGGAGAGTCTTGACATTAACCATAGCAAATGTGGAGTCTATAACAAACCCTCTAGCGCCACCAAGTGTCCAAAATTGCACTCGAATGCTAATCACTTTTGAACAGTAACAAAAACAGTTCTTCTGACTATTAGACAGCTCACCTGATTTGTGAAAATCAAATCAGATCTTCAGACCACGCTGAAAAAAATAAAATATATATATTTGATAAAGCTACCCATTCTCGAACACGCCAAGAAATTAACGTAGAACACCCCAAACTGAACGCGAGGCTTTAGCTCTGCAACGCTGTGGTTCTCGAACCCCTAGAGTACCTCCAGCACTGCACATTTTGTATGTCTCCCTAAATCTGACACACCCATTTCAGGTTTGCTGTCCATAACAATGAGCTCATGAGTTGAATCAGGTGTGATAGATGGAGACATACAAAATGGTGGTGGTACTCCAGGACTGGTTTGACATCACAAACACGACCTGAGTTTACATGCTGCGTTTCGGCACAGTGCCACCTACTGGTCCAGAGATTAAAAAAAAAAAAAAAAAACTCCTTAGATTCCTGAATTCCATGTCCTGAAGGTATGTTTGAGGACAGTGCCACCTTGCGGTCAAAAGTTATATAAAAAATTTAAAAAAAAGCCAATAGCTTTTGAATAAATTAGACTTTTGTAATGAACTCAGTCTTAATAGATTTCTTGGGTCATGCTGAGAATATAGATTGAATCTCATCTTCAGACAATGCAGGCAAAAGGTTATGGATTGGGTCATAGACTAGACATATTAAAGGTTCAGGCATGATGCCAAAACATCTCTAATGCTTTGGCATATTGACACCAAACTTTGCATGTGTCATTTAAATCAAATTCATTGTGACAGTATTTGTGTTTTTTCAGCCATTTTACCTAAAATCTTAAAATGTCTAATTGCTCGTTGTTGCATTTGGTCTGGTGCTCCCAGCCATGTTGGCATGACTGTGTTCTTTGTGCTTGGCCCCAATAGTTGCTGCTTGCAGCTATACTCAATCTTTATTTTGTAAAGCCACATGCTTGAAACTCAGGTACTTTGACATTGAAAAAGAAATTATATATATATAATTAAATTACTATTACAGACAAACAGACCTGTATATGGAGCCATACACTGATGTCCACATCCATTGCTGCAGCATTTCTCATCGTTCAGACAGTCACTGTCATCAACACACATCTCTGCACACACTCCTCGTTTAAAGATTTTGCTTCGACACACTCCTGGCTTTGCTGTTATACAAACACAGACACCAGATCACTGAACATCTCATTCACTGTAATGGGGGAAAAAAAAAGCTGAACCATGCATCAGTAAAACATACCTTTATATGGAGCGGTACACTGATGTCCACCACATCCATTTCTGCAGCATTTCTCATCTTTCAGGCAGTCGCTGTCATAGGAACATGACTCCACACATGCTCCTACTCCAAGGTTGTTTGGACACACTCCAGGCTTTGGTTTCTCTGTCATGCGTTTGTATATATTAATATTTATAAAAACAACAATTACTATTACTACTATAAATGTTACAGACAAACACAAACCTGTATATGGAGGCATACACTGATGTCCACATCCATTGCTGCAGCATTTCTCATCGTTCAGACAGTCACTGTCATCAACACACAACTCTGCACACACTCCTCGTTCAAGGATTTTGCTTTGACACACTCCTGGCTTTGCTGTTATACAAACAAAGAAACCAGATCACTGAATGCTGAGTGTCCCATTCACTGTGATGGGAAAAAAAGCTGAACCATGCATCAGAACGCACACAAAAGCTGCTGTCTTAAACATCCAAGTTGATTGAATTTCACTTAAGTCACAACCTTAAGTTACATTACACCGACTTAAGAGTTACATCTCATACGAGATATTAAAACACTGAACGTCTCATTCACTGTAATGGGGAAAAAAATGCTGAACCATGCATCAGTAAAACATACCTTTATATGGAGCCGTACACTGATGTCCACCACATCCATTTCTGCAGCATTTCTCATCATTCGGACAGCCACTATCATCAGAACACATCTCGGCACACAATCCCACTTCTCCATGGTTTTTGCTTGGACACACTCCTGGCTTTCCTGTTATACAAACATTAAAAAGAAACCATATCAGTGAATGCTGAATGACTCACTGCATTTAAAAAGCTGACCCCNTCTCTATAGAGCAGTTTGTCCATTTAGGGATGCATGCCGGCGCAAAATGGCGATTTAACATGTAAGGCGACCCGCAGCGCATGAGATGGGGTAAGAAATGGCTCAAAGGTAATAAAAACAATGGCTTATTATGTAAGGTCTTTATGCACCAATGAAAACGGTTATGTATATTGCATTGCATTTCTGTCAATAGATCCTCCTAAGTTTTACATATTGCACTTTAAGTATAATAGCCACAAATTTATCTGGATCAAATCAAAGTGGTTTAGAAAATCCATTTTATATCTAAACTGGTTTCAAAGACAAGGAGTGCCATTACAACATAGAAACCTTACCTACTCCACTACAAGTGCACAGGAATGCTAATATAACATGAACATCGGCTGATATTTTGTACATGAATTTACTGTTCAAAACTATTATGCCATTACCATGACCACCGCCATTACAATAAGAAGTGTAATTAGCACACGAGAAAAAAAAAAAAAAAAACACCCACACACACAAACAGTAACACGTAGCAAAACACCCTGAACCCATAAACCCATACTTGGGTAAAGTTGGTTTTATATTCGCACATTCGGACTTCTGATAAATTCAGACTTTCCAATAAATGTGCAATAAATTAATGTTTGCGAATTTTAAGCAGCGACATGATATTGACAACCAACGATTGTCAACTTAGAACATTTTTCACAGTCGATCAAAATAGGCAAGTATTGTTTTAATAGCATATTTACTTGTGAATGTCCACTGAATGTCCAATGTAGTGTGATTAACAAGCTATTGAATACGGATGTCCGAATGTGCGAATATAAAACCAACTTTACCCAAGTTAAACACATGAGATCAGACTTTAACAATAAAAGTGGTTTGTAATGCAATGTTAAATTTTCCAGATGTAAAAATAAATAAAAAGTAAAAATTCTGCAAAAATAAAGTTGAAAAAAAATAAAATTTTATGGATAGCCTAGGATATTTGCATCGCGCTCGAGTGAAAAGATCTCACCTCCTTTTTCGGGGTCTCTTTTTACGCTCCAGCATACAGAGGAACACAATAAAACAATCAACGAGCAGCACAGTCGAGCCTTCATCCTCTCGACCAGATATCTCACAACAGACTCTGCTGGAAAATGCGCTGAATTAGAGAATCACAAGGGTTGTAAAGCACTTTTTGAAAACGCGTTTTTAAAGATCTGGCGCAGCTCAAACCCTGATGCAGCTCACCTGCCTGTAGCTTCTAGCAGCTAATCTTGAAGACCCTGATCAGCTGTTCAGGTGTGTTTGATTAGAGATGCTCGTTCATCCAATTACAGAAATTACAACAAGACAACACGTGACGAGACTCTCCCTGCGTCCCAATGTTCATACTACTATCTACCCTATCTGCCCTAAATCGTATTGAAAATGATTAATGTCACATACTATTTAGGATAGATAGTATGCACATTGGGACCTAGCCAGAATACTCGGATCTGTTCACGTCCTCAGACTTCTTTGAGATTTCTTATTATATTTAGGCTACATTTTAATTGATAGGCCTATATTTTTATCAATAAATTATATAATTTAAGCACATTCTTTACATTCTTTCAACTTAAATTCAAAATAACTCTCCAGTATATGCATAACCCAGCTCAAATCAGCTCAAAATATTGGGTCACATTGGGTCAATTTGGGTGTTTCTGCCGATCTCATGTTGAAAAAAATATTTAACATGATATTTCATGCTACTAGATGGCCTTATAGCTCTATATGGAGCAAATGAGCTGTTCCAAAGTCATTTCTCTTCAATATGCATTCAGATACACCTGTAGACATTATNTTATATATATAATTAAATTACTATTACAGACAAACAGACCTGTATATGGAGCCATACACTGATGTCCACATCCATTGCTGCAGCATTTCTCATCGTTCAGACAGTCACTGTCATCAACACACATCTCTGCACACACTCCTCGTTTAAAGATTTTGCTTCGACACACTCCTGGCTTTGCTGTTATACAAACACAGACACCAGATCACTGAACATCTCATTCACTGTAATGGGGGAAAAAAAAAGCTGAACCATGCATCAGTAAAACATACCTTTATATGGAGCGGTACACTGATGTCCACCACATCCATTTCTGCAGCATTTCTCATCTTTCAGGCAGTCGCTGTCATAGGAACATGACTCCACACATGCTCCTACTCCAAGGTTGTTTGGACACACTCCAGGCTTTGGTTTCTCTGTCATGCGTTTGTATATATTAATATTTATAAAAACAACAATTACTATTACTACTATAAATGTTACAGACAAACACAAACCTGTATATGGAGGCATACACTGATGTCCACATCCATTGCTGCAGCATTTCTCATCGTTCAGACAGTCACTGTCATCAACACACAACTCTGCACACACTCCTCGTTCAAGGATTTTGCTTCGACACACTCCTGGCTTTGCTGTTATACAAACAAAGAAACCAGATCACTGAATGCTGAGTGTCCCATTCACTGTGATGGGAAAAAAAGCTGAACCATGCATCAGAACGCACACAAAAGCTGCTGTCTTAAACATCCAAGTTGATTGAATTTCACTTAAGTCACAACCTTAAGTTACATTACACCGACTTAAATGAGTTACATCTCATACGAGATATTAAAACACTGAACGTCGCTTAACTTATTCTGATGAGTTAAAGCAATGTAAAAACATTATAAACACCAATCAAAAGTTTGGAAACATTACTATTTTTAATGTTTTTGAACCAACTCTTACGCGCAGCAAGGCTGCATATATTTAATACAGAATATTGGGAATTACAATTTATCATTATGTTTTTCTATTTTAATATACTTAATTTCTGTGGTGCAAAGCTGAATTCTCAGCATCATTACTCCAGTCTTCAGTGTCACATGATCCTTCTGAAATCATTGTAACATGATGATTTATCAATGTTGGAAACAGTTGTGTTGCTTATTTTATAACCTGTGATACTTTTTCAGGATTCTTTGAATAAAAAGTTAAACACTTTTAAGATTTATATTTTAACAATATACACCACCATTCAAAAGTTTGGGGTCAGTAATATTTTTTTTTTAAAACACTTATTCAGCACAGATGTGTTAAATTGATTAAAAGTGATAGTAAAGACTTGTTAGAAAAGACTTATATTTTGAATAAATGCTGTTCTTTTGAACCTTTTATGAATCCTGAAAAATAAATAAAATAAAAAAAAATAATTGTATCACAGGTTCCAAAAAAATATTAACTGTTAACATTAAATAATAAATCAGCATATTACAATGATTTCAGAAGGATCATGTGACACTGAAGACTGGAGTAATGATGCTGAAAATGCAGCTTTGAGCACAGAAATTATATTTTAAAGTATATTAAAATAGAAAACCATAATTTTAAAATTGTAATAAAATTGTTTTTTTTCTGTATTTATTATGAAATGCAGCCTTAATGAGACTTCGTTCAAAAACATTAAAAATAGTAATGTTTCCAAACTTTTGACCAGTAGTGTAGTGTTTAACTCTTTATATGAAGCTGTACATTTGTGTCCACATCCAGTGCTGCAGCATTCTCATCGTTCGGACATTCACGGTCATAGGAACAACTCAGGACACACTCCTCCTACACCAAGTAATTTGCTTGGACACACTCCTGGCTTTGGTTTCTCTGTCATGTGTTTGTATAAAATCAGTGAACGCTGAATGACTCAATGCATTTTAAATAAAGAAAAGCTGACACGACTCAGCACACACTCCTTGTCTAAGGTTTTTGTTTGGACACTCCTGGCTTTGCTGTTATACAAACATGACAGGGAAACCAGATCACTGATTGATTCAGCAATCATTGCATTTAATAAAAAAATAAATACAAATAAAAATTAAAAAAAAAAGGGGGAAAGCTGACCAGCACACTGATACCTTTATATGGAGGCATACACTGATGACCACATCCATTGCTGCAGCATTTCTCATCATTTGGACAGTCACCGTCCTTCACACACGACTCTGCACACACTTTCCGTCTCAGGGTTTTGCTTGGACACACTCCTGGCTTTGGTTGCTCTGTCATGCATTTATATAAAGGTTTTATTAACAATTCGAGAGGAGCAGGTGCATATAATTAATCTAATTAGCATAAGTGGAAAGCATTGTATATATACACACACTGCAGACTTACCTCTGTTCACTGACAGTTTATCAGCATCCCTCCACCACCCCATCTCCTCACTTTGAGTTCTATCTATTATTACCACATCCAGGGGGGAGTACTCTGGGTTCGGGCCAAAATTCCGAGCTCAGAGCAGTCCCTCCGGACAGCACACCAAATATGCATTACTTTAATTATATGCATGTGTGAACTCATGAACAGCATATCAGTGCTAAATTTATTTTAAAAAAAAATAAAAAATAAAAAAAAAGACCCACACACTAATAAGATATAAATACCTTTATATGGAGGCATACACTGATGTCCACATCCATTGCTGCAGCATTTCTCATCATTCGGACAGCCACTATCATCAGAACACATCTCGGCACACAATCCAACGTCTCCATGGTTTATGCTTGGACACACTCCTGGCTTTCCTGTTATACAAACATTACAAAGAAACCATATCAGTGAATGCTGAGTGACTCACTGCATTTAAAAAGCTGACCCCCCCAACACACTAATAAAAAAAACTAAAAAAAACTAATTGAAAGCAGGGAGTACACACACACACAGCACTACAATCAAATCAAAAGCATTTGTGTCCCCAAGACTAGAGCAGGTAGAAACACGTCCTCGACGGGACGACACGAACGTCAGTTTCAGACACCGGCCGGCCACTGCAGAAGATATTCAAGAGGATCATCAGGGGAGGCCAGGAGTGCTGAATGCTTTTTCCAGCACTTGTAAGTCAGAGGTCTTGCAATGTGTGCATCAAACTTAAAGGTGCAGTGTGTAGATTTTAGCAGCATCTAGCAGTGAGGTTGCGAAATGCAACCAATGGCGCTCACCCCTCCTTTTCGAAGCACAGAAGCTACGGTGGCCGACGCGCCGACACAAACGCCAT